>CAUYPK010008614.1:0-60082 GCA_963574355.1 Loris lydekkerianus | reverse complement strand
TACTATATGATGTCATTAAGCAATTTTCGGCCAATTTTTCTCTACGAATTCAAATTGAACCAAAGCGCTGCCGAAACAGCCCGAAAAATTAACCAGGCACTTGGCAATGATAGTGTTAAGGAACGCCCTGTTCGACGGTGGTTTGTGAACTTTCATTCCGGACATTTTAGCCTTGAAGATGAGCCCCGAAGTGGTCAATCTAGAGTAATCCAGGACAAGGATTTGAGGACCCTGGTGGAGACTGACCCATCACAAACGGTGCGTGGGATGGCAGAAGAACTGGGTGTCAGCTCCCATGCAGTTTTTGATGGTTTAAAATGTCTTGGAAAGGTCAAAAAGCTCGAAAAGTGGGTGCCCCACAATTTAAATGATGGGCAGAAATTGTCACGTTTCGAGGTTTGTTCTTCATTGCTTTTGCGCAACCCAAACGATCCGTTTTTGGATTGGATCATTACGTGTGATGAAAAGTGGATTCTATACGACAATAGGAAATGTTCAGGACAGTGGTTGGACACCGATGAGCCACCCAGGCACTTCCCAAAGGCGAAACCCCACCAAAAAAAGATCATGGTTACTGTATGGTGATCAGCGGCTGGTGTGATTCACTATAACTTTCTGCAACCAGGCCAAACCATCACAGCAGAGTCCTATTGTGGGGAAATCGATGAAGTGTACCGAAAATTGCTTCAGCAGCAGCCAGCACTGGTCAACAGAAGAGGTTCAATCCTGCTCCATGACAACGCCCGGCTGCACGTCTCACAAATCACCATCCAAAAATTAAAGGAATTGAGCGTCGAAGTTCTGCCCCACCCACCATACTCCCCAGACCTCTCGCGAACCGACTACCATCTTTTCAAGCACTTCGATAACTTTTTCACCGGTAGAACCTTTGCCAATCAGGACCTAGCAAAAACGGCCTTCGTTGACTTCACCGAATCCCGAGCACCCAATTTTTATGCCGACGGAATTAATCGACTTGTGTTACGTTGGCAAAAGTGCACCGATTCAAATGGCGCTTACTTTGATTAAATTGAATAAATACTCACTGAGATATTACAGTTTAAAGTAGACTCATAAAAACGGACAAAACTTTTGAAATGACCTAATAGCTGAGACCACAGGCACCTGCCATGATACCCTCTTAGTTTTTCTGTTGTTAGTAGAGATGGCAGGGTCTCTCTCTTGCTCAAGCTGGTCTTGAACTCTTGAGCTAAAGCAATCCACCTGCCTCAGCCTCTCAGAGTGCTAGGATTACGAGTGTGATCTCTCTGTTGTGTAAGGGAACATTTTCATAGGTTCCAAGCATGGGGATCTAGAAAGAGCAGGTCATTATTCTGCCCATTATACATAATAGGCATTTGACATTTAGGTCAACCAAGTGAGGGGAAAAGTCATTCTTTAAGTGAAATTGAACAAAAACTGAGGATTAATACTTTAAGTGGATTAAAACTGAATAAAATAGCATGTCGAGTACCCTATGACATCTCAGATCTTATTGTGAAGTTGTGATGTTGAACATTTATGATAAGCAACTATTGAGTGCCAGATGCTGTTAAATCTGTGGGTATTGACCAATAAATGAAAAAGTCACTGTCCACCCTCTGGAAGCTTGCCACTGGGAGGGAGAGACAAGCACTTAGACAAAGTATCAAGGGCAGACACTTTCTGCTGTAGTGCAGAGAAAGGATCGCTTTATCCTGGAGAAGGCATTTGGAAAGACGAAAACAATCCAAATCATCTTGGAAGCTTGCCACCACAAGAGATGTGATTATTTATATGTGTGTATATGTGTATATATATATATATATATATATTTTTTTTTTTTTTTTTTTTTGAGACAGAGTCTCACTTTGTTGGTAGAGTGCCATGGCGTCATGGCTCACAGCAACCTCCAACTCTTGGGGTTAAGCAATTTTCTTACCTCAGTCTCCTGAGTAACTCGGACTACAGTTGCCCGCCACAACACCTGGCTATTTTTTGTTACAATTGTCATTGCTGTTTTAGCTGGCTGGGGCTGGGTTCAAACCTGCCACCCTTGGTATATGAGGCCGGCACCCTACCCACTGAGCCACAGGAACCACCTGAGATGTGATAGCCTTAACCAACCAAAATGAAGTTTTCTCATGTTGGCAAATGCAGACAATTATATGGCCATCTGACATTTCTGCAGCTTCTCCCAGAGCCTTGGAAGTGGCCAATGAGAGAAAACTAAAGAGTGAGGTGCATTTGTTTCTTCTCTGACAGTTGGGCTTTGTTCTGCAGATCAGATGAATCCCCATAAATTTCTTTATCCCTTGACATAGTTTCTCACACAGAACACTCTAGATTTTTATTTTTGCCGTAAGCGTTGAGATGCAAGAAAGCTCAGGGTCAACACAAATCATGGGTTTCTCTAAATATATTTACACCATTAAAGTCAATTTTCAAAAGAGGCCATTAGTAGCCTGATGGAGGGAAAAGAAATTAGAAGATTGCAGATTGGAGCCTGGGGTTGAGTGAGTGCAAGTCTAAATGACAAGCGGCATCTTATGATCCACCCGTGACTCTTAAGTCTCAGACCTTGTATACATAATGGCACAGGCTACTAATCTCCCTCCAGAACTCCTACTTTCCTTTTTAGAGTAGAGTCTTTTCCTATTAACCACAAGTCACTTTTATCAGGGCACTTGGTTTTCTGTCCTGAGCAGTGTTAGAGAAACTTTTCATGGTGGAAGGCCACAATTAACTTATCTGTAATCAAGTAAGGCCAGATTCAAGAAACTTCAATTAGATATACTTAAAATGTACTTTATTTTATAAAAATCTAACTGCTATGTACTTAATTATTTCAAAAAATTAAAACTATTGGGTAATTTTAAAGTTAACCAACCTTTTAATGACCTTGCCGTGTCTGCTTTTTGTTGGAAAGCATTTGAATGTTTGGTTGCATCATGGAGGCCCATAGTTTCAGCTGATCCTGTGGATGGGTATCTATGATTTAGGATCATTTATGACCCTAAAGTCGTCTTGACTTGGCTTAGGTGGGAGGATGTAGATTCACAGCAATAAGTGGTGGAAAAGTAAGAAAGCATTTCTCAGGCATGTTGCCAAAGGTGTGGGTACTCTACTGTATTTTTCCATATTTCAGTTGGATATTTCTTAGCGTTAAACAATGGTTACTGAGAGCTCAATCAATTCCATCTGTAGTTCTTTAAGTACCTTGATGATATCAATGAGGTGAGGCTGAGGTGCTGAATACGATGTCATTATTCTCAAATTCAGTGAGCCTTTCATTGTAGTCACTAAATAATACATCTATAACAGCTGTGTATTTTTCAAGTGATTCAAATATTCATCCTCATTAATGACCTGCCCTTTCTGGGGAAAATGTTCATCTGAAATTTCCTTTTGAAGAAGAAATGTTTTGAAAAAACATAGCTTTTTTTTCAAAATGCTTGGATTTTTTGCCAGGTGTCATATATAGACTTAGCATTACCTTGCAAAGAAATATTAAAGTTGTTTCAATTTGACATAATACCACACAAGAATATGCTGCATTCCCATAGAAATCTTTTTTCTTTTCTTTCTTTTTTCTTTTTTTTTTTTTAGAGACAGAGTCTCACTTTGTTACCCTTGGTAGAGTGCTGTGGCATCACAACTCCCAGCAACCTCCAACTCCAGGGCTTAGGCAATTCTCTTGCCTCAGCCTCCCAAGTAGCTGGGACTACAGGGGCCCACCACAATGCCTGGTTATTTTTTGTTGCATTTAGGCAGGGGCCGGGTTTGAACTCACCACTCTCGTTATATGCGTCCAATGCCCTATCCACTGATCCACAGGCGCCACCTTAGAAATCTTTTTTCAATAATTCACATTGATGATTTTGTTCTTCATAAAATTTAACTGTCTGTTCTCACAGAGACAAACTTTTGGCTTAACATCTGTTCCTTCAATAGCCAATGCACTTTGGAATGATATGGTGAATCCAACCTGAGTACCTCATCCTTCAGTTTTAGCATGTTGTGAAACTGATGATGCCATGTTGTATTTGCATTAATATAGTTAACAATGCTTATAACTCCTTACAGAGTGTCACTTAAAAATAGTAGCTTTAGCACAGAGGTTTGCTGCTGTAAGATACAATGAAATGAGAGAATCTGGATCTGTTAGTACTTCTTTTTTTAAATCTGTGCAGTAAAGTCTTCATGTTTTCCTATCATGGAAAGTACACCGGTTGTATACACACCCATTAAATTTATTAAATTCAGTCCAGCTTCAAGACATTTATCTTGAAAGTTGTTGAAGACATCTATTCCTCATGTTCTGTTCACAAACGTGCCCAAATCAAGTAACTAACTAAAATCTTCTGTTGTGACCTAACTCAAGTATAAAACCTGTACCGAGTCAGTAGTATAAGTTGATTCATCCAAAGCATATATTTATATATTATTTAATTTTCCTTTGAAGTATTGCATGAAGTTGTTCTGTTAAGTTGAAGGCCAATTCATGCTGCTGATCAGTTATAGTTCTCCTTGAGAGAGGCAGGTATTTGTACTTTGAAATATTGTTGGGATCTAAGCATCCTACAACTTGGACAGTTCATAATTTCTACATCACTGAATGGTTCTCTTTTCTTACAAGTATATAAGTTACTTGAGAAGTTGCTTCAGGGGAATTATTACCAGGTCATATTGCTGCTTGAAAGAATTGTCTTTGCTTCTGCTTTTCATCTTTTCATTTCTGCAATACATCCATTTGCACATCTCCCTCTAGTTAACATTTGTGGTTCTTATGAGTGTTATAATGCTGATGAGCATTGAATTTCTTTAATGTTGATATTGCAGTATCACAAAGCAAGCAAATCATCTTATCTTTAGCAGAAACAAGATAACATTGCAATTCCCAATCTTAATTATAAAATCTGTTTTCTTTCTTCAGTAGTCTCTTGGTCGTCTTGGACATGATGGGCTGTTAAGCAGTCAGAATTAAGAAAGATCAATAAGCTGTGCAACTATTCACAAATTCCACTTCAAACAGAAACATGGCACTATTGTCAAAAGCTGATAACAGACTGACTTCCATAAACTTTTCCAACCAGCCTTGTGCCAGGCAGGCAGGGGAAGTTAGAACTAAACCATGAGCATAGCAGGTGTCAAGTTAGCCCTATGGCTTCCTGATGTTTTAATTGTGCTGGTCAATCTGGGGGGATTCTTTTGTTGAATCTTATTTTATTCTTTGGTATTTTAAATATGTTATTTTGAGAATCAAATAAAAATGTAAAAGAACAAAAAATGTATTAAGAAAAATAAAAGGATTTGTTCTGTAAAATTTGGATTCAATCAAAAGGCTGCACTTAAGACCCCAGTAGGCCATAGGTTCCCACCCCTGGTCTAGAGTATCACTTTTTACAGCCCTTTTGCAACTAGATGTATGATTAAAATTCTTGCCATTGGAATATGAGCAGAAGTGATGCATCTGATTTGAGTGTAGTTTTCCTTAAAGATATTACTTGTTTTCTGCTTCTTCTGTTTCTTCCTTTCCTTTGGTGAGGAAATGGAGAAAGCCAGCAAAGCCACCTTACATTCTGACATGAAAGTGCCACCCCATCAATGCTAGGTGACTTACCTCTGGACTCTTAGGTGCAAAAGAGAGAGAAAAAGCAGCTTCCATTTTATGTACTTCACTGAATTTGGAAGTCTGTTTGCTATAGCTACTTAGAATAATACTTAACCCTAGTCAAATAACAGGTTGAAGAATCACCTCCCTTGAGGCAAATGTTTGTGTCTCCATTGATAAATATGTCCTCACCTAGACACTTTCTTGAAAATGACCCAAAACCCAGCTGAAATAATTGAGAAGGTTCCCTGGGGCGTCTGTGCTCTGGCCTTAGCTCTCCTTGTTGGCAGCATGCTTTGAATGTGAAGAGAATGTAACTGTCATTATTTCACCCCTGTTGTGGCGTCAGTTGCAAGTATGTGACTGATGGAATATTCAGATGGGGACTTGCACTCTTTTTTCCTGCTCACCTGCATTTTTTGTTTGGTTCATTTCAAATCTGAAATGGGAGTCTGTCAGTGTGGTGGGTGACAAGCATGAGTGAGAACTGGATGTATGGTCTGAGGTGGCAGGAAATGGCTGTTTATGCAGCCCCGTTGGTCCTTAAGGAATTGCAAAATGAAGCGTTACATGTAAATTTTCTGACTTGCTATTCTCTTGAGAGAAGGACTTCAGGAAACACAGGTGTGCAGTCTACTGAGCTGGTGGTTTCTTTCGTGGTTGTAGAAATACATTTTGACATTCTATCCCAGAGGTTGCCTCCCAGAGAGACCCCTGGGGTGATGTGTATTTTAGAAACCTCAGATATGAATTTGTGTTTAGGCAGATCTGGATTCACCTTTGATAATGTCATTTGCACTCCTGGTTTTTTTTTCTTCCTCCCTTCCTGGATGTTGAGTTCTGCCCTTTTATTCCCTGGCTTCCTACTCTTGAGTGCTGACTGCCCCTGGATTAGCCGGGGACCTCTTTTTCTTAGCTGTACACTGACCTCATGGGTGTAAAGAGCATCTAGGTTCCAGTGACTTCCAAATTTTCACCCCTGACCTCCTGCTGGAATCCCAGACCTCTACACTCCAAGTCCTTCCAAGGCATGGCATTCTGCTGGTCTAATAGAGACCTAGAACTTAACTCCGCAAAACACAAAGGGAAGCAAAGCATTCTGCCTGGTCCCCAACCTGATCCACATTCCATGTATTAGCTGGGGGGAGTCCAGTTTAAAGTAATGGTGTAAAACCCCCAAAGTGAGTGGCTCAGAAATACTGTGTAACCGAAGTGTATCTCTCACTCATTTAGATTTCAAAGTGGGGGTTTCTGACCAGTAGGGAGTCTTCTCCATGTGGTGTCTCATGGACCTGAATTTTGTAGCTACTGTTCTACCATCTTGAACACAGCATTTCTGAGATCATCCTTACTGTCTCTAGCAGTGGGCAGAAGACACGACAGCAGGGAAGGCTGCATGTGGGACGGTTCTGGCGACAGTCTCAGAGGTGACACACATCACTTTTCATTACATTTCATTGCTACATTTCATACCCTGCTGTGAGAAGGTCTAGGAATGAAGAGCAAACTTCTTTGGCAAACAACTACTTAGTCTCTGACACATTCCATGTTTGGGTCAGCAAATATCCATTTCCTTCGTATTCTCTTACACAAATCCAAGTTCAAAGGCCAGGATCCTTAACTGTTGCTCAAACCCCAGAAGGGAACCCAGCGAGCACACTTCAAGTTAGGTGGCTTATCCAACCCAGGAAGGTCAGTGATCAATCAATTCTCTGTAAGTATTTTGGTCTCTGCTTACAAACAGCGAGCTTCTGACTGAGCACATCTCTTTTTTGTAACTCTTTAGGAAAGGCAGCCAACAGTAACCAGTGCATATGTTTTTCTAACCAGTTGCCCCAGAGGTACAGGTCAGCAGACCTTTTTACCATTTCACAATGCATAGCATCATCTTTCTCCTCTCTGGTAGCAGGTTCCTCAAGGCCAGCTATTGTATCAATATCATTTGCTTTTATTTTATTCTTATGGTGACATTCCCTTCTAACAATTTTTCCATACTGTAGAAAATACTCTAAAATTTAAAACAGCTTGAAAATGTTGGTTTTTTCCTATCACTAATTTGTTCTTTCTACCGAATATTCTCCCTGCTTAAAACTCCCCAATAGATTCCTGTTGTATTTAAAATAGAATCTAAACCCACTACCATAAGTTATAAGCCTCTATGCCAACTGGCTGTTACCTATGTATCCAGCATCCTCTAGCACCACCATCCTACCCACTATGCCACATTTAATTTAGGACAATTTTTTGTCTCTTGAACATGTCCAGCTCTTCGCTGTTAGCTGATTCCCTTTCCTGTAGTGATCTTCATCCTTATGTCCCTTGAACAAAAAAAAAATAAAAATAAAAATAAATTGTTATTTGTGTTTGGAAGTTTAAATGTAACCACCTCAAACTTCCTTTGTCTTATTTGAATCCTCTGTATGCACTTATTACTACCTGATTTTTTTCTGCTCTCTCTCTTCCCCTTCCTTCCTCCCTCCTACCTTTTAGAAAAAAGGCACATTTTCTAGGATGAGTTCATGAACTTAATTGTCAGACCTCATACAACAACAGAGTTGATGGCCATTTTAGAATGAGTTCCAAAATTGCTCTGAAAAGTGGAGTAGGTACTGGCATCTGTGCATAGCTTCCCAAGGGGTGTACTTCCAAGGTGACCATAGTGACATTCAGCAGTGAGGTAAGTAGCACTTTTTCTAGGATAAGTTAAAAAACTTAATTATCTGAGCTCATACAGGGATTTGAGTCCTATGGGGAGTCTCATGATGTGGGACCTTTTCTGATACCCACCAGTCCATGGTTCTCTCCCCCTGGTGTGGACTCTTTCTTTTGATGTTTTCTCACAGTCTCCTGCCGTCCGCCCTGTGTAGAAGCAGCGATGGGGTTGTCTGTCTTACCTCTGTGCCTTTACACGTGCTGCTCTCCTTAATTACATATCTGCTCTTCCTTCCTCTACCTGATAATTATTTGCTTATTCTTCAAGACTCTCCTAAAATGCATCTCATGCCCCTGTTCCATCTGAGATGCTGCCACCACTATTCCCACATGCCCGGTGCCCACCTTTACATGTCACTGAGCCTATCACAGTCTGTGTGTATTTTCACTTATTCATTCCCTTCTCTAAATTCTGAATGTCTTGAGGGCAAATCTCAGTCTTATTGTTTTGCCTGGCACAGAAGAATTTGACACGATGAAGTGCATAAGGACTGTTGAATAGAAGTCAAGACAGAGGCTCATGTTCATATTAAAAAACTAACTGTAAATGTCACCTGGAATCACCATGCTGAAAGAGACTGTACTTCTCCAGGAGCTGCATGAATGAATGTGAATGAGAAAACACATGTTTGGACATTAGATTTTAACACAGAAGCCAGTGTCCAGTGCAGAGGCCGTATCCCAACATCCTCAAGAGCAGCAAGGAAGTCAAAGGCAAAAGTTAAATGTAATTATCTACGTTTCTGGGCCCTGTGCTCTTCCAAGCTCTTCAAAAACTGTGTAAATCCCTCTTAGCAGATGATAATATCATTGTTGACCACTTTGTATAAATAAACTCAGAGTAGACGCAGATGTGGTATGTTGAAATAATCACAAGAAGCGTCATTGCAGCCTCTTGGAGGACTGACCACAACTGGTGAACAAACAAATCAAAACAGCCACAAAAATGAGGAATCATAACAAAACAGAACAAAGCTAGACAAAACCAATAACCAAGCTTCAACAGTATTTCACAGGAACTCGCCCGCCATCTTCCCCCGCAGGTTTACTCTTAATTAGTTTTGATTGCTTATTTGAACAAGGAACTTATTTTACTTAATATTTTTCCAACTGATTATTTTGGGGGCACAGAAATACTATGGTATTTTAACATAGCTGTTCTTATATTTAGTATCCTGGTTGAACTCTGTAAATAATTCTATTACTTTGAATATAGATACTCTTATAACTTCCCAAAGGCCAATCATTTGTCTTAGAATGATGCCAGTTTTACTTCTTTCTTTCTAGACCTTATAATTATATTTATCTTTTTCACTTTTTTGTATTTACCGTAATTTTGCTTTGCTTTGCTTTTTCTCCTCTTCTGCTACCAGTTGGATTGAACATTTAAAATTACTTTTTTTTTTTTTTTGTAGTTTTTGGCCATGGCTAGATTTGAATCCGCCACCTCCAGCATATGGGCCTGGTGCCCTACCCCTTTGAGTCATAGGCGCCACCCTAAAATTACTTTCTTGTACTATTTTATTTTCATTATTATGTGAATTACCCCTAACATTAGTAAATACTGATTTGATATTATACTTTTTTTCAAAAAGTGTGATGGTATATCTCTCCCTTCTCCTCAATGAATTGAGAATCTTAGGATACTATTCCATGCCTTCTAATACCTCTTTCTTGCTCCACAACTTCTACCTTAATGTAAAGATTTTCTTTCCTTATTTTTATGGTGCAAAGGTTATTTATGATTATCGTGTATTAATAGCTAATATACATAAAGGCCCACAATTATATTTTTCCTTTTTTTCACCACTGCTTCTTGCTTCCCCTTTTTTCTGGCTTCTAGGTTTTCTTTTTTTTCCCCCTTCTTTCTAGTTAATTATATCTCATAGTCTTTCAGTGTGAAATTGTTGGTAATAGACTCCCTTCTATAACAAAAAAAAGTTTTATTTTATTTTTATTCTTTAAAAGATTCTAACTGGATTTAGAAATCTTGCCTCATATTTATTTTCAGTATTTTGAGGCTATCATTTTAATTTTTGCTGATAAGATGACCCATGTTAATTTGGCTATCTTTTATTTGTTTTCTCTCTAGTAGCATCTAAAATATCTTTTTTATATTGATATTCTGCAGTTACACCACAAGGTGTCTTATAAAATATTTTAATTCATTCCACATAGCACTTCAAGTGAATTTTTAATCTGAGGAAGTACACTTGTCTTTCTTCAATGTTGTAAAATTCTCAGCCATTATTTATTTCAATATTTCTGCACACTATTCTCTTTATTTCCTTCTAGAATTCTTATTATGGATATATGAATACTCTTATTCTTGCTCTAACTCTCCAATTCTTTAGTGTTTTTCACTGGTAGTAATATAAACTATCATCAGATTTATTTCCCAAGTGTCCTCATCATCCCTGTGCTAAGTCTAGCAGTGTATGGATGAATAGGCTGCTTTTTCTTGAGTTTTCTATTTTAGATATTATTTCCTTATTTCCTCCTACAGAAGATGAGAAATTAGTTCTTGACTATTTCCTCTTTATATTTACATTTTCCTATCTTCAATTTTCCCAGTACAGTTTTATCAAACGTGTTTGTTAAATTAAATGTTTTTTGCAGCTATGACATAATTGTCCTAAAATTGCTTTGTTTTTCACACAAATTTTATTTTCCTGGAGCTCATAACTTCCTTTTTGCATTTTCTGCTTACTTTCCCTTCTATCTACCCATCACTGATTCTTCTCCCAAACTCTCAGACTCATCCACAATAGCCTTGTTAGCAAAGTGAATTCCTCAAATAGTTCATAATTTTGCTTGGTTTTTTAGAGCAACCACACTGAGTTCTCCTGCTCACCTGTGACACTTGTTTTGTCATCTCCTTCCCGATTGTTTTCCCTACAACCCCTTTATGTCCAACTCCTGGGATTCTCTCCTCTTGCCTCCCCTGGTTCATTGATCCTGTCATTGTCCATTTCATGAGGCACAATTTTAGTAATTCATGGAGACCTGAAAATATCTATCTTCTATATCCAAATCTTATACTTTTCCCTGATATGAAAATTCTATACTATGAATCATGTTTTATTAGAAAATTTAAGGCGTTAATTACTTCACTGTGTTCTAGCCTTAAGAATTGCTTTTGAAGGGCTGAGTGCAATGGCTCATGCCTTCAATCCTAGCACTCTGGAAGGCCAAGTGAATTTACTCTTAATTAGTTTAAGAGCTCACGATTGCCTGAGCTCAGGAGTTGGAGACTAGCATGAGCGGGAGCAAGACCCCATTGCTAAAAATAGCTAGGCATCATGGTGGGCACCTGTAGTCTCAGGTAATTGAGAGGCTGAGGCAAGAAAATCACTTGAGCCCAACAGTCTGAGGTTGCCGTGAGGTATGATGCCAGGGCATTCCACCAAAGGTGACAAAGCAAGACTCTGTTTCAAACAATAAAAATAAATAAATAAATAAAGAATTGCTCTTGAGGTCTGGTGTGGTGTGCCTACACCTATAATCCTTGTACTCTGGGAGGCCAGGATGAGTTGACTGCTTGAGCTCAAGAGTTCAAGACCAGCCTGAACAAGAGCCAGATCCAGTCTTAACTATCAATAGAAAAACTAGCCAGATATCATGGTGGGTACTTGTAGTCCCAGCTACTTGGGAGGCTGAGGATAGCTGGAGCCCAAGGGTTTGAAGTTGCTGTGAGCTATGACCCCATAGCACTCTACCCAGGAGGACAGAGTAAGACTCTGTCTCAAAAAAACAACAATAACAACAACAACAATAAAAAAATTGCGCTTCAGTAATTGCATACCATTTTAATTCCCCAGCAGTTATATCTCTGAAGTTTAAAATTTTAACATGAAGTTTTTAGAAATGGAGGAACGTGCATGAGTATGCCAGTTTCCTCCTTATTCTGGATATTCAGTGGGTGCTTTCAAACTGAAAAGGGCAAGCAGTGTTTCAGATCTGGTGAATCTTCTTTTATTATTTCTTTGATAATTTCTCCCCTTCTATTTTATATGTTCTCTCTCTGCAAATACTTTATTCTGCAAATACCTTTTTCTTAGCCATCTTTTGAATTTTAAACATCTTATAATTTTAATTTTTATTTATTCTTTCTTGTTTTCTGAGAATTCCTTGAAGAATCACTTTCTTTATGCATAGAAGCAATATCTTCTCTTATTTCTATGATTATATGTGTGATATACATTTAGTTTTTTTCAAGCTATACGTTGCTTTGTTTTCTCTGAGTTCTTTTTTTTTTTGGCTGGTTCCTTTGGCCTTTTGATTTGTTGCAGAGATTTCTACAAATAACAAGTGATCTGCTCTTCATTCCTAAATAAGAAGAGGCATTAAAATGTTGAGAATAAGCTGCTGTGTGCACGGTAGGTTTTGGGAATTGGTAAACCTTATTTATTGAAGGTAAATTGAGCAGGGATCCAGAGCTATTTTGAGGGATGCCTGAATGCTAATATCTGTAAGTCTTTTTGCCTGGATCATCCTGTTTAGCCAGTTTAAAATTTATCAGCATCTTCCCTTGAGAGTATTGAACTTACACTTTGGAACTAAGTGGGAAAGGAAGATAAAGGGATTGATTGTTCAATATGTAATTGTTTACTCAATTCACCTGTGCACAACCCTGGGGGTCAGAGCTTAGAAAGGTTCGCCATTTTCTGAGAATAATCTTTACCTTTTGCTGGGTTGAAGGAAGGAGGGGATGTGAGATCCAGCTCTTTCTTACAGGGTCTCAGTCTACTTTCAGATCCATTCTTCACTCTGCTCTCAGAGGTGCGTGGCCTTTCTTATCCTTGGCCCATCAGCATTCTGTGTCAGCCATTGGGTTCCATCTTTTTGGACGTTTGTTTTTGTTTTTAGCACTGAGTGTTCACTGTGGTCATCATTCTCTTTGTTCTTTTAGTTGGCTTTCTGTATAGAAAAGATATAGACACGTAGTGATATCTACCATAGTTAACCAAAAGTGTATTTGCATTTTATTGCTTTTTTTTTTTTTTTTGAGACAGAGTCTCACCCAGTCACACACAGTAGAGTGCCATGGCACCATAGCTCACAGAAACTTGAAACTCTTGGGCTCAAGCGATCCTCTTGCCTCGGCCTCTTGAGTAGCTGGAACTACAGGGGTGCACCAAAATGGCTACCTAATTTTTCTATTTTTAGTAGAGACAGGATCTCACTCTTGCTTAGGCTGGTCTTGAACTCCTGAGATCAAGCGATCCATCTGCCTCAGTCTCCCAGAGAGTTAGGATTACAGGCATGAGCCACTAAGTCCAGCCCATAAGTCTTTTTGGTACATTTTCACACTTGCATTTTATTTTATTATCCTACTCCTTCTTTTGTGTCCTTGGGTGTGGTGTACACTCTCCATTTCTGCATCTCTGAACATAGTAACAGACTTATTTTTAAGCGCTTTTTATATGGCCATGTGGAGTGATCCCCCCAACCCCTGTGTTCAGATCAGTGGGTCTTCTTTCATAACACAGTTTGCTTCTGTGCTTTGCTTGTGGCTTTGTCTGTTGACTTCTGAGACAATCCATTGTGTGTATTGCTTTTTATAAGCATGTTTTGGGGAGTCAGTTTCAAGAGCTTACCTCTTTTGAGGTTCTCCTCATTTTTAAACCAATTTTTGCATTAGTTTCTTGGCGCCAAGTTTTCTCCATGTTGCTGGAATTCCACTTCGTGCTGGGGGCTCAATGTTCACTTAAGCCAGGGCAGATGGCTTAATTGTAGGACACATGGCTGTTTGGAGAATGGAGATTTTGTGGATGGGACAGCTTTGCCCAGATTCCAACCTGTGTGCATCAAGCCTATTTTTTAGCTCCCAGTCCCCTCTACTTCTTTCTAGCTCAGGGTCTGGGGCATTAATCCCCAAGAAGTTGACAAGTACGGTATAAACCCAGCCCCTAAGGTGCACATATGGGTTCCTGGTGTCCTGGAATCATTGGGCTTCAACACGAACTCACTGTGTGGGGTATGAGCTTGCTCCTTTATAACATCTGGATAATACCCTTTATGTGCTTTCAAATTCTGATCACCTTTTTCTTATCTTGTATCTAGTGTTCCTGTGTTGTGAAGAGCAGGAGAAGCAAGGGGAAGGCAGACCCAGAGGTCTCATTTTCTAATTATTCCGTCACTCCTGGCATGTGCAAACAATTGCTTTTTGTGCTTTGCATTTTACCCCAAGTGTCTCCTAAGCTTTAAGAGGCCCTGAGACAACTCGCAGCTGCTGTAAATGGGAGTGAGAAAGGACTCCTGCTTTGGGGTCAAAGTGATTGCATCAGAGCATGCTGAGCACGAGAGAAAGTAGACAGGTCCATTATTCACAGGACAGAAGTTCCTGGAAGTTCCCCTAACAGGACACCTTCCTCACAGGCTGTTCACTTCATAAAATCACACTCAGAGTCTTCTACAGGCATCTGTTTTAATGTGAATTCTCTCACTAGGAAGATGTTAGGGTATCCACAGAGGTCCTGAAATTTTATGCAAAGTTATATGGATATGGGATTTATTTCCAGGGGAAATAATTCATCGTGTTTATCTTCTGTTAGTCTCCAAATAATCCTAGTGATGAAATACCTATGGGCTTGAATGTCATTCGAGGGCTTTGGTTTTCACACATTTCTCAAGAAGGTGAGTAGGCTTCCTGGGCCACCCCTTCTTTATTCGCATCCTCACATAGTATCTGGCACCCCCCAAGTGGATTACAAGTGTTTGTTGAATGAATGCATGAAAGGGAAGGTGACAGAGGATTAGAAAAGAACATTGCTTCCAAAGAGGGCTGTTGAGGGAGTGGCAGAGAGAGTGACCACTTAGTGGTTGGGATTCCAGAGATGAATCCGTCTTTATAATATGTCACTGAGCTGAGAAAAGCTAACCAAAGAGCACAAGAGAGTGAATTGTTTATATCACTAACTGAAGAATTTTTCATAAATGCTACTAAGACAAAAGCAATGGCAAAACGTCCATGCTCTTAATCGGCAGAGGTAACAAATATTAAGAGAAGTCTAGATCATGTGCTTCTGAGCATAAAGAAAAGAAACCACAGGTATTCCACACATGGCTTTCCCTATTAACCCATTTAACAAATGATGGGGCAAAATATTTGATCACAATTTTCAGATCAACTTTCCACCAGGCCTCCAGGGAGCCTCCAGTTTTCTCCCATCTCCATTATGCTTTGTGGATAAGAACCAGGCTCCTTGGATGGACGATGCAGGAAGGCAGATACACGCACACCAATCGCTTCCACGGCTTGGAGGAGAAACACTGGTGTGCAAACAAGCTGCGCTGCTTTTTAAAAAGTCCCTCAAACTGGACTCTTCGATGGCCTAAGCCCTTCCCTCATCTCCCACAGATTTTATAGTTAGAAGGGAAGGAAAAATGACACAGATAAACTGCCAATAGGGGCAGATTGAGGCAGGTTTCTTGAGAAACTGCAAAGTTACAACTTCAGCATAAAGTCTTCCCTGCCAATCTAGTGGGGACATGGTAAAAATAGATGAAGTGACAGGCACAGTGCTAAGTGGATTCAGTCCCTGATGTCTTTTCAAATATTTCTACCAGGTTTTCAGAGCAGTGTCTGCTGCCAATCACAGGGGTTCACGGATGAGGAACTCTCAGAGGGGAAGTAAATCATATGCTAATTCTCTACATTAGAGAGAGGTGGGGGAAGAAATGCCCAGCAAAGGGGTCAAGGAAGTATGTGAATAAATAAGTAAATCTCCTAACAAGTAAAATGCATCTTTTGAAAACTTCTAGACTCTCTTATCTGATCCCCAGGGCATCCACCCCCATTCCCCACCCCAGTGGACTATTCTACCATGTCTCTAACATCTTTATTTCCTATAGTAAATTCGTAAAATAGAAGTTCATCTCTGAAATGAAGTCAGTGTTCAGAGCAAAGAAACCCCAAAGCTGCCAGGGGCTTTGGAAACACCCAGAACTGCTCAGGAAAGTACAAATCGTTGTTCCTATCTTGCAGGCTTTACAAAAGGGCTCCCCTCCCTGCTGCGTCGTAAATTATCTTTCCAGGAAGAGCCTTGGTCAAGTTGTGTAAGTTGAGGACAAAGGGCTGGTGATACCTGCTTCGTGAGCACAGGCTCTGCTTTCTGAGCCTCTGACCTAACTCTCTGGGTCCCTGAGCCTGTGCTTTCCAAGACTTAAGTCTGCGTAAGACTTTCTGTGCTGGCCTTGTCTTCCTCCTCTCCCGCCCCATCCCAACTCACCAAATCCAGGCTGCCTAGGGCCAGGGCTTCATTCACAACAACCTCAGGAATATACATTTCTGGGGTTACAGTGATATTTACAGTGATTCAACCAGTTCCTCTGGTTAAGAGCTCAGACTTTATCTGGCTTCCAACTCCTCAGTCAGTAACTGCTTACTAGCTCTGATGTTGGGGTCACCATGAGGCTTCTGGCAACTACATTTTCTCATCTGCAAAATGATGATTATGATGATGGTTTTTTAAAATTATTTTGAAAATTAAGTGCATGTAATATTTGAGATGTAATGTTTGAGGTGTAGAATGTGTGTCCTAATGCCTGGGCAATATTCTCCAAGTAGTAGAATTGTAACTATTGTTATTGTTTTCTCTAAGTGATCTCATCTATTCCCATAAACTTAAGTACTTTATTTAATGACTAAAACAAAACAAAACAAAACACCTAATTTGAGAAGGACCAGAAATGAGAGATTATTCCACGACGTGAATGAAAGGAGTTGGAGTTCAGGTTCTGTGTGGGCAACGCGGCCTTTATTCTACTCCCGTGCGAGTCAGCTGAGTTTGAAAAGGAAGTCAGCATGTGGGTAAAAGTGGAGGGGAATAGAAAAGTTTGGAGGGGTAGGGTTTGCACATTCCTTCCTTCCTAGGAGAGACGTAATGCACTCACTCCTTCCTGGAAGGGATGTTCTCTTTGGGCTGATCCCTACATTCCACCCTGTCATCTATGCACAATTCTGAATTATTCTCTGAACTTTCACTGGATATGTCTCACTGCCTTGTATGTACCATCCACATGCGTACGGCTCTCGAATGTCTTACACTTAACTGGCCTCAACAGAACTCTTTATTTCCCCTTTATCAGAAGTTTTATTAATTTCTTTTTTATTTTTTTATCACCTTGTCTTCCCTATCTTGGTAAGTGACTCCAGTATTTACCCTGTTACTCAAAACCCTATGCTTACTCTCCATAACTCCCTTTTTCTCACCTTTAATACCAATGTTATTATTCCCTGTTCCACCCACTATATATGCCTGCCTCATGGTTCTTAACAGTCAATGGATTCTTGATTAATAAGAGAAAAGAACACACAAATTTATTGAACATGGATACACAGGACCTTCAGATTGACAATTCAACCTCCCAGTGAGATATAGAAATTTATAAAGAACGAGGGCTTGGATTGTGGCAAGACAGGTTTTAGTGGCAAGACGTTATGGGAGGGAGAAAGGCACAGGGTTGGCTAGCAAAAGCACTCTTGTTAGAGAAATGAAACCTTATAATAGTGGCTCTCAGACAGAATGGATGGCGATTGTGTCTTTTCAGACACAATTTCTTCCCACAAAAAACAGCTTTTGTAGCTTTACTTTTGTCTGCTGGATCTGAGGCATTTATCTCAAAACATGTAAAGAAATATATTTTGGTGTAGTTAGGCATTGTGGTTTATGCCCATGGCTGAGGCGGGAAGAACCTCTTGAGCCCCAGGTTTAGAGGCTACAGTGAGCTATAATGATGCCACTGCCCTCATGTCTGAGGAACAAAGGCAGACCCGGTCTCAAAAAAATAAATGAAATAAAATAATATTTTAGAGTAAAATGTTCTGATTTCCTTTACTAACTTCCATATCATTTAACTTTTCTTTTGCTAATGCTTAGTGTTCATTTCTTCTTAATCTGTTTTGATGGATTTTCTGGACTTTGTGTTTTAGATAATTTGGTTTCTGGCAATTTCTATTTTATTACTTTGTTATCTTGCTATTTTTTGTAATCATAGTTTTAATGTGCTTTCAATAGCTTTTTCTTGTTTTCTTAGTCTCTCTTTCCTAACCATCTGTTTTTCTTACATGGATTCATAGCTTCTTAAATCTTTCTGTGGCTACTAATTAGATTGTTGTTGCTGCTGCCCAATTCTTTTCTATGAACCATTGTTCTTTTTATTTACCTGAAATATTCTTTTGCATTATCTTGGTTTTCCTCACACGCTTTGTGACTTACAGCTCTTGAGTATATTTATAAATCAACAACTAGCTTGATTAGTATGTTGCAAGGAGTTCTCCAATCATGTTTCCTACCTGGGCCTCTACCCTAAATAACTGCCTGCTTTGAAGAGTTTAATTGCACCTGTTGGGAGAGGGAAGATTCCTTGTTTTGTGCAGGGCAAGATGTTCACTAAAATAAAAGCCTAAGCCCTCTTGCTCACTGAAAATACTCCCCTATTGGCCAAGGGGACCCAGGAGGAACCCTTAAACTGAGTTCCCAGCCATGATGGGGTGGGAGGTCAGACAAGCCTCATTGTTCCCCTTCCCTTGCCAATGGTCATCATCAACCTCTTTTTCTTTAAGGGCTAAACAGAAACCAATATCATGATCTGTATTTGCAATTTCAATGCTGTGACTAACCAGCCTTCCTCTCTGGTAAGAGGCAGCTAATCAGGAGCTGGTTCTCACCAGCCTATAGAGTGTGCCCGGAGAGGGTTTTCTTGTCCTCGCTTCACCTTTTGACATCAGACGTCCCCCATGTCCTAACATAGACCCCAGGGAGGGGCATAAAGCTCTTTTGTGCCTGTGCATGTTTCTCCTTTTATAAATATTCATGACTCCTATAGCCTGTTAAATATGTACATGTGGCCACCCTCCCCTGCATAAATTCCTGTTCCCATTGTCCCTCCAAGAACATGCTAATGGCCTGGGCTCTGCTTCTCAGCCTGTTGGAATGGCCACCCACAGGCCTCAATCCTTTATGACAAATAAAACTCTCCTCTCCTCCTCTCTCATCATTTTTTTCAGTTAATGAGAGGGTAGGCAGACAGTGTGGAAGAAAGCAAATTGCCTGAGTAGCAAAGATTGACTCTCAGGTGGGAACATTTAACACATTATCCCTCCTGGGCATTGAGATCTTATTTTAAATTCATCCGGATCACATTTTAAGGACTTCAATTATCTCAAGCTCTTTCAGGTTTTCTCTGAGACCTCAACACCTATACTAGGAGTCCTCTCTAAGATGGTAGCTATATTTATTTAGAAAAGAGTTCATAGGATTCTATTTAATGACCTACCTAATGCTGCAGGCAGCTGCTCTCTGTATGTCGGTGATGGAGAGTGGCTGCTTTATCTAATGATCTGGAAACACTCCTTTAACCCTGAACCTGGATGATTGCCTCCAGCCCCCGCCATCTGTGCATACTGGTTAAGGCCTATTTTTTGTTCCTCAGAACTCTGTTGGGAAGAGTGGCTTTTCTCTCTGCAGCGGCCTTTGCCTGGAGCTGTGGATTTTTCTGCTTTGTTTGTCTTCCCCTTCACCCTCTTCTATTGCACTATTATGAAACAGCTCACAATTTTGGATCCACTGACAATACTCATTTATATATTTAGTATAAATGCTTGTCATATATTTTAAAGCATCTTTATCCTCGTCTGTGTGTGAATTTGGAAGTTCTTCTTCCCCTGCAGTTTTACCTCCTTCAACCTTTGTTTCTGCCCCTGGGGTCTAAGACATATGTTTCCAGGGGTATTGTGCCATGTTTAATGCACCCTTGTTTGCCACCGTAGTACAGTGTGGCACAGTGGGAGATGTAAGAGAGCTCAATAAAATATGTATGAGAAGCTTTAATAGAGTCAGATATGAATGTTCTATGGGCGCCCAGCTGGGGTCATGGACATGCACAGTGGATCCATCATGATAGTCTTCACAGAGAAGGTAATTTAAACTAACTCCTGAAGAGAGAGAAGGCACTCACAAAGGAGAGGACAAGAGAGGACAGACAGGATGTTACAAGATGTAAGGTGTGAACGTATCACACTTGTAAAAACCATGAATAATTCTAACTAGAGGTGAAGGAGCATGCAGCGATGAGGGAGGGTGCAAAATCAGGAATCAAATCTTGAAAAGCACCTGTCTATTGGAATTCGCCCTAAAGGCAGAAGAGAACATGATGGATAAAGGTTACCATTTATTAAGCTCTTAACATAGGGGCCAGAGTTGTTCTAACAGCTTCATATGAATTAAGTCATTTAACTGTCATGACAATCCGATGAGGCAGATGTTAACTGACTCTTAAACATAAGTTTCCTGAGGACAGGTTCTTCATTTGTCTGCAGATGGGTCCTGAGTTTCTAGCACCTGGACCAGCACGATAGACATTTGTGGAATGAGTGAGTGAATGAGGCACACAGATTATGTTCTCAGGGAAGGTCAGGATGGAAGAGGGGCGGCCTGACTCCAGCGTGAACACATTTAACCATTGTTGGAGTGGAAAAACAAAGCTAAATCTAGGTAGAAGAAGAGATATGAATCTGATAGACTAGCAAGAGTTTAACAATAGAGTGAAATGCATCATAGTGTTACTCAATGTATAATCACAGAATATTAATTTAAGGAAGAGCATATCAAAAATATTAACATGATAAGGTGTTCACTTGTTTGATTTTTCAACATTTTCCACTAGACTGTTCTTCCCAAGGTCAAAGATTTTGTCTACTGTGTTTATTATGGTATCCCAGTACCTCCAAAGGTTTTAGGTATAGAATAGATGATCAAAAATATCTAGAGAATAAATGGTTACATAAGTTTGAAAAGACGGTATATTGTATATCCTTCTTGACGATTTTAATCCATATTAGCCTATTAATAGCAATAACAATTTGCTTCATTTTTTTTAACCTAATGTTTCCAAATTTCATTTACCCTCACACACTTTTATTCTTAAAATTAGTGTTTTTCTTTGAATTACTGTATTAGAATTAGATAAACTTTGTGGGGACTTCCGTTTAAGAAGACTTTACTCAATGTATCATTACAACATGAAGTTATTTTACATCCTACAAAATATCCACATAGTACTCATTGTTCATAGAACAAACTATTTCAGTCCCACGTAAAGCAAGCAAAGTATGGCCTGTTTACGTCAAATCAAGTGAGCTTTGGTAAAGCTGCAGAGTCTGTAGAGATTTTTTTTTCTTTTTTTTTGTAGAGATTTGGTTTTCAAGGACACCCAGTGCAATGTAGGGAAGAAAGTAGTCTCCCATAATTCTAGGATAAATTTGTATAGGGCTTTGAATCACGTTTTAGATCTGCTTGTTACACACCATTCCTTACCTTTCCTCTGCTCTGCCTTGGACCAGGGATGGTTGGGAGGAGATGACCTCTGTGGGCTGCATCTCACAGGCCCGTGTCACCCGACTTCCAGATGGGATCTTCCAATGAAAGGCACTGACAAGGGGAGAGGAAAAAATTCCAGAGCATTAGTCTCTCTTTTTCACTGGCTTAGATGGGTCTCCATAGCAATGGTGTCTCTACTGCACAGCTTCCTAATGTACATGCCCTCACTGGTAACCTGTGCTGAAGGATGATGAACTCAGTTCAGCGATATGGGAATACCATATCTTCCTTGCTTTTCAGGATCATCTCAGCATGGCTGTGACCTCCCGGAGTTGCTAGGTTTCTGGGTTGCCTCATTGCTCCCTACTTGGTTTCTGTGAGCTTTCGTTACTTCTGTGAGCAATGTCTTGCATTAAATTCCCTGTTCTCTGAATACATAGAGTGATTCTCTCCCCCCCCCCCCTTAGTTCTAGCCCAAGAGATATGGTTATCAACAATAAAGCCATGAAAAGGTGCTGTTGATCATCTTTTTACTCTGCAAAATGAATGGTTGCCTGCAAGATGAACTTTCATTTTTGAAATTTGAAGATTCTACCAGTGGAATCCCTAAAGTGTTCCCCAAAGGTCATGTGCTTCTGAATTTACTGAAAGTTGATTTAAACTGCCTATTCCTGGACTCATCTTTAACCCTCTAACATGGAATCTTGGGGGGATGTGGCTGGTAGATTTGTAATTTTAACCTACTCCTTATAAGATTCTTTTAAAAAATAAAGTTTGAGATAAAATAGGGTACCCTCTCTGATTTTCTTGGACATATTTTGGAGAGAGGTGACACGATATATGTATTCAGATATTCTGATGAGTTTTTCTTGTACTCTATTTCAGGAGATGCCACCTGGCAAATCAAGAAATTTAAATGTGTTTGGTTAATATTTAAAATATCACATTTTATGAATATTTCAGAAGTAAACTAAGCCCTAAGCAGGGGGAACTGTGTTGCACAACCACCAAGGAATTTCCCAATCCACAAAATAATGGATACATAAAATGTTAAACTATGTACAGGCCAAAATTTCATGCTATTTTTGCTAGACAAAAAACTGCCAAGTCTGATTTTATCATACCCTGAAAAATATTAATTTATGTAAAGGGTAGTATTTTGAACATATTTCCAATAAAAGTAACCTTGAAGACATTACTTAAAATATGCATTGTCTGACAATTTTAAGCAAAACTAAACAGATGGGGCGCTCCAATGATAAAATATGATAGTAACAGTTTCTTAGCCTAGGTTTTCCTATAAAGGAAAGCTTGAGGCAGTCTCTGGGGTACAAGTGGTTTGATTTGGGAGGGGAACTCAGAGAGGAGGAAAAGGAACGTGGGATAAGGGAAACCCAAATCAAGAATGTGCTATCAAGTCAAATCTGAGTAAGAACAACTGAGGCTGGATACCAGTAGGGTCACTTCAAAGAGGCAAATAGAATAAATGTACTTCACAATTGCCCTCCAGTTTGACAGAAGGGGGAGCATTTATCCATTAGTTTTTGTACTTCTTTGGTCCGTGGTTTCCCAGTGGTATTTTGATTCCACACACTTCTGGGCACACAGGTAGGTTAGGATGCCTGAATGGGTCTCTGCAGCCAATCTATGCAATAGTCCTTGGCAAAAAGAGATACATAAGTGAATACGTACATACAAAATAGATACACAATGGCACTGGGACAAACTGCTGATGGGTTATACCTGCACAGAGTTGGTTGCTGTAATAATGACCTCTAGGACACGATGGGCTAAAAAAAAAAAAAAAAAAAATGAACAGCCCAAGCTGAGTCAGATACAGGCTTTTTAAGATCTTTAATAATGATCAGAACGAATTCACTAGGAAGAAGGGTGTGGGTTTTTTTTTTTTTCTGAGTGCATGAATTATAAATATTTTATCTCAAGGGATGGCTTTTGTATTTTTAGTCTGAACTCTGTTTATGCCCCATCTCTTCTTCTCTTGGTCTGATGGGAAACATTTGTCCCTTTGCAGTTACCAGGCAAAACTTGGAAAGCACCCAGGAAATAAAAGCAGGTTAAAATAAATTGCCGGTGACATAAAATTAACCCTCACAGCTATATTTTGGAATTGTTTATTTGGTGACTGGGGAGAGTCTTATTGGACACTGAGCAGATTTTGGAGTTGCCACCAAAATAACTTCTAAACGTAGGCTGCTCTTAAATCATTCCGGTGATAGTGTAAGCCATAGTGTGCCAGGGCCATCTGGAAAAGTGAAAGATGTGTCCCCTTGTGTTTTCTTCGCATAAGCACAATGGGTTATTGT
The DNA here is from genome assembly GCA_963574355.1 of Loris lydekkerianus. Lineage (NCBI taxonomy): Eukaryota > Metazoa > Chordata > Mammalia > Primates > Lorisidae > Loris > Loris lydekkerianus. Next base: position 36,128 of record CAUYPK010008614.1, on the reverse strand, counting down.
TTTAGTCTCTGGATGGTCTCAAAGTCTTCCCTGGACATTTCTTCCCCAGCTCTCTCTCTTTGATGCTAAGTACTCCATGCCCTGATGTCTCCCTCTTTTTTACGTTTTTGTTTTGTTTTTTTTAAATAGAAAAAGAAAAAAAGAGAACATTTCTCTACATTTCTATTATTTCTTCTAGTATAGATCCATAAACTATTTAAGCTACCAATGCCAAAAAAAAAAGGGGAACATTTTCTAGCTTTTCTTGTATTTATTCTAGGATGAATCTATTTTTATTGACCTTTCCCCCAGTATTCTTTCAGAAATTATTTAGGTTGCCTACGCTGGTTTATAACCTACAGTTTGCCAATTCTGGGTTTGAATCCCAGCTCTGCCACTTGTAAACAGTGAGAATCTGAAATCTCCCTTGCCAATCCGAGCCTCACATTCCCTTCTGTGAAATGGGGACAACGATATGTTTTTCATAAGATTATTGTGAAACCTAACTGAGGTAATAGATGAAAGAGAGCTTAGCATTGTGTCTGAATCTTAATGAGCATTGGATAAAATGAAAGTTATCATTATTTAGTGTTGTCCACACCATGTATTTTTATCCACGTCCTTAGATGTTACCTGTGAGTTTAACAACAAATGTAAAGACAGGATTACTGGTAACAAGAACTTGGAATCAGTCTTTTCTACCAGCTTTAAACTGATGCTCTTTTGACACACAGTCCCAATAAACTAAATGTGTGGAGATTTGCAAATAGAAACAAGTATGAGCAAATGTTTAACAGCAAATCTGGACAACAGAGAAGATTCTTTAAAAAAGCCCTTCAAGCTAAACCTCCAGACTTCTGACTCGGTTGAAAAACCAGTGCTGGTAAGCTGACCCACCTCGAGTGAGACCTTCAAATGTTGATAGTTCTTCACTGAATTTCTCAATGGCAAAAATTGCAATATGACTTGTTGCTGAACTGGAAAACAGGTAGAAAGTATGCAAGCCTCATACATGCACAGTAATGAAACAATCTTGGGTCTATCTTGCGCTCTTTAATCTCACCAAAATTTTAGTCAATTGCACACAGCACAAGAACCATGTTTTGCTCAAGGCAATGACTCACACGGGGAACATAAAAAAAAAAAAAAAGAAAAGAAAGGAAAGGAAAAGAAGAGAAAAGAAAGGAGAAAAGGGGAAAGGAAAGAAAAGAAAAGAAAAAAAAGTTGATTTTTGAGATTTAAACTATTAACCGCACTGTGTGTGTGAATTAACCATATGTAGGAGGGAATCAGAAGCTTTTCTACAGTAATTGGGACAAAGAGCTTGGGAATGCCTCAAGTACTTACTAAGATATCTTGGCTGTGATATCAAGAAGGCAAGATTAAACTATGGTTGGAAAGGGGAGTAGGAATCTAACCAATGATTAATTGATTGGAAAGGGGGTTAGGAATCTAACCAAAGGCCTTTGACTCTATTTAGAGCATCGGTTTTCAACCTGTGGGTCGCGAACTATGTTAAAGGGCCGCAGCATTAGGAAGGTTGAGAACCACTGATTTAGAGGGACACGAGAACAGAGAAGGGTGATCATCTTGAAACATAAGAAAGAGAAATCAGGGAGCCAGAATTTCACAGGGCTGTCTGGGAGAGAAAGGCACAGATGGGATGAGCATGAGATTTGCCACAATGGAGTTGTTTTCTGTACAGGAGCAGAGCTAACTTGATCTTCAGAGGTACATGGTATAGCATCACAGAATTCTCACAAGATGACTTTTTGAAACTGGCCTTCAAGAATTGCTTATGGGCAGAGTTATGATCACATCTGAGAGCTGATAAACCCAACTTAGAAAATGAGGTTTTGACATTATTTATAATAGTGTGTATAAGAAGCTTAACTGAATGCTGGCCATCAAAATATAGGTGCATATCCTGTTTCATATGCCTGGAATGCCTGTCCCCAGAGCTACTCAAGCCTAGGCCCATCTCATCCTTCCCATTAACATGTCCTGAGAAGCTTCTCTCAGTCAAGTTACCTCTGCCACCGCCAGCCAAGCTCCCACCCCAAGACCCAATCATTATCTCATTGCCCAGTGTGAATTTCTCTGTGGCAACTTCACTTCCTGATTTGAATTTATCTTTTTTTATTGGCTTGTGTATTGAATATCTCCTTGTACAAAAATGTAACTTCTATGAAAGTGAAGGTTTTGCCTGTTAAGAGTAACTGGTACATACTAGATGATTAATTATAAATGTTTTTGAAAGAATGAATCAGTGAATAAATGAATAAGTTATGAGTTAGACTTGGGGTGACATTTTTCTACTGTTAAACTCAATAGTAGTATATTAGTTTCAGCAAAACATCCTCTTTTATCTTTAGAATTTGTACTGGTTTCCAAAATATTTTTGTGTATTAATTGTAAACTTATCTGGGTTTAATAGTTTTATTTTTCTAATTATTTGCCAGATATTTTTCTAAAAAATATCACCAATGCTGTCATTTCTCTTAAAAGGTGTCTATATGTTGTTTAAATCTAGTTACTCTTATATTATGTGTGTACCAGTGGGCTGCATTTAAAGACCAAGGCCATTAGGTATAAGAATGGGATATATCTAATCAAATTTCAGAAATCAGGAAACACTTGAGTTTGGGATGAAGGCAGGAGCCTCTTTATTTTCTTCTTCCATAATAATCGAGACAATTTAAAGAAGAGAAAAAGCTACTGACCTCATCTCTCTCTCTCTCTTTCATTCTTTCTCTCTCTTCCCCCCAACCTCCTCCCTCTCTCCCCCCTGTTCATTGTCCACCACCATTTTAGATGTATGAGTTCTGGGAAGGAGTATAACAAATCCCTTCTTTCTGAGTCAAGGTGACCCTGTGAACGCTGAGGATCCAACTCCTTGAAGACCTGTTGGGTTATCTACCCAGGCTCTAGAATACAAGCTTTCTCTACCAGCGAGCCAGCCTGCCAGTCAGCCATCCAAAAAACACTTGTTGAGCATTTGCTGAGTGCCAGGGAATGCTTGAAAAAACAACAAAAAGAAACAGACTTGATCTCACTCTTTAGGAATATGCAATTTATCTTTCATGGTGTTTGAAGTTTGAGTCCCTTAGTGTGGACTAACCTACTTTCTTGACTCCAGTTTTTCTTTGAGACTTGCTTCAAGAAACAGCCTTTTCCTTGGTGATTCTGCTCCACTTCTGCTGACAACCTGCTTAATTCCTGATAAGGAATCTACTTGAGCCTCTGCTCCACTGGGCCACTCTTGGACTCATCACCTCCATTTGCAGCCACATTCCTCCAGCCACCACCACCATCCCTGACATTAATCTGCCTTGACGTCTGACAACTCTGCCATTACACCACTTAAAACAATCTGCTCAACTTTTCTCCAAGGAGTTCCTGGGCGAGGCTGGTGTTCCCCGAGCCTGGCTGTGGAGTCACATTAGGGCACGCCTGTCCACTACTTTCTGATGTTACTGTGGATGATGATAAGAGTATGAAGATCCAGGCTTGTCAGGCATCCTCATGTCCAGTCCTGTCCCATAGCAAGAGCAGCAGGCAGGAGGTGAGCAACCGGAAGACTCAGCTCCCCAAAAGTAAAGTCCTGGTTCACCTACTGTGAAAGAGGCAGATTTAGGTTGACCTGTTCACAAAGCCTCCAGTGTTCCTAAAGAATATCTCTATATTGCCTCCCTTGCAAATCCATTCCAGAATCTCCAGACCCTAACTTTCAGAAAACATATTGTCAAGCAAAGCTAAATTACTGCAACACCCAAAAAATTAAAAGTTAGTCATTGTCTGTTAAAACTCTTTCCAAACTCAAACACTATTTATTAATTCCTGTCTTCTTAAATATATAATTCAAACTTATTTAGCAATTATCTTTAAGTTAGCTCTTTGCTGGTTATTATAGGATAATGTACCCCATTATTTTGGCCATTTTATCCATTTGAACATTCAAATGTGTAAGAACAACTTCTTATGTTTACAATGTGCAAAACGATAGCCCCTGACCACAGGTGGCTTTTTAGCACTTGAAATGTGGCTAGTCTGCATTGTGATGTAATGGTAAGTATGAAGTACACTGAATTGTAAAAATAATCTATGGTGCATATTTTTATCTATAATAAAAAAAAAATTAATTAAAAAAAATAAACCTAAAATATCTCATGAATAATTTTTTTATTAAGTACATGTAGGAATGATAATACGTTGTATCTACTGGGTTAAGTAAGATATATTGTTAAAACTCAATCACTTTTTTAATGTGGCTAGTAGAAAAATACAAATTATATATGTGGCTCACCTTATATTTCAATGAACATTGTTGGCCATTGTGATGACAGTGATATCAGTTCAATCTGTCAGCTTTGTAGTATATCTGGAGTGTGTTAATATTCAGTTTGGTGAGGCTGGCAAATGCCATCCATTTTTATTTCTGGCCCTTATTCATAGCATTGCCTCTTTATGAAATGATACCCTTTGAGACTGGTATGCAGTTCTGTGGTGGGGGGACGTTCGACCTGTTCTGTAAGGTCAGTCTGACGGTCCAGCACTGGGACTTGCTTACAACAACACATTGTCTAAGCCAGACGTGGAGCTTTCTTATGTCCTTGTATTTGTAGCAGTAATTATGCTTTCCAGGGTCAGACACTTTCAGGAAGTTAATAACCAGAGTGACTAAAGGTCTATCAGCTTCCCAGCCATTCATTAAATCCTAAGAAATGCCTTACCCCAAGGTCAGTGCTGCTTAGCTCAGTTACACTTTATGACTGAGAGAAAGAATGATTTCCTCTTCATTGTCAATAGTATTGATTGGCAGTTCTTTGGGTGGCCCTGGCCATTTTTACTGGTCCTCCTTTGTTTTCAACTGTCAAGGAGATTACATCATCTTTCCCTTCACAATATGAAATTATTGCAATGCTGAAAACCAAGTACAAGGAGGTCCACTGTCAGACATTGGACCTCACCTCTTCATTATTATTGTAGAGTGACTCACAGGGGGAAGGAAATTCAGAGGGGCCAGGAGGCCCATCCCATAAACTCTGCAAATCACCAGCCTGATAAACTAGCATCTTTACCACCAGTCACAATGCTCCCATTAGACTCCAACAGAAGAGTAGGTATGACTAATTCTTCCCTTTACCCACCAAAAATAAATCACAGCACTGTGCTGGAATGAGACACAGACTTTTCCAGGATAAAGAGTTGAGTTGGAAGCTGAGACATAGGAAACATTTTGAAAAAGAGCCAGGTGGCCTGAGTGGAGGATTGCTGAACAAACTCCCCAGACCAGATCCTTCCATGAATTAGAGGCAGCTGCTGGGCTGTTAAGGCTATGGTGACATGTGCCCATTGTACTAGGCTTTAAATATGTATTGTCTTTGTCAGAAAGTTACTTATTAATCCATTTGCCTAAGACTATATTTCAAAGATTTTCATACATTGTTTATGTTTAGGGATCGTTTCAGATCTTTCCCAAAGTCATACATCTAAAATTTACAGCAGCTACTGTACAAATGTTTTGTTTGCATCTGATTCACTGGAGTTCAACTGCGTGATTCAACTTAATGCTCAGGGCATAAGAAACAGCAGAAAAACTTGGATATTGGGGCCAGACAGACGGCAGATTAAACTATAATATTTTATTTTGAGATTTAGATTTCTCATTTTTGAAATCATTTATATGTATTTTGTAGAATAAAATAAATAAAGGACCCATTATAGTGCGAGTGCTGTGTGAATATCATAGCGATTGAAGTTAATCCACAGCAGAATAAAATGGCTTCACTCTTTATTACTTTTGGTCAGAATCAATATATTTATGTGACTAGAAAACTGACTTACATATATAAAGCCTCAAATAACTGCCTTCTTTTGTTATTAAATTTGTTATTGTGCTTCTATAATCTTGACATTTTTAGAATGATGTAGTAGATCATAGAACCTGGGTAAGCTGACCACCCTGAGGTACTGTAACAAACTGGTCAACATACAGAGGTGGCCAACGTAAGGATGTAGACCAACGGTACTCATAAGTACATGTTTGGTCTATGAAAATTAGGTCAACAAAGGAGGTAGTTGATGTAGGGAGGTGGTCAACCATGGAGGTTCTACTGTAAGTTAATGTCACAGAGTCAGTTTGGAAATGTCATTATTAGGTTGATAAAGATTTCATTAACGCCAAGTTCCTCGGTGCTCTCTCAGTTCACACTTCAGTTCCATGATCTATACTCCATTACCAGATGACAGACATCTGCCTTTTAGAAAGGCTGGAGCAGATAGAGATGAAAAGAATACATCCTCCAGAGCAGCGATTCTCAACCTGTGGGCCACGACCCCTTTCTAACAATGAAAATACATCCTGCATATCAGATATTCACATTGCGATTCATAACAATAGCAAAATTACAGTGATGAAGTAGCAACGAAAATAATTTTATGTTTGGGGTCACCACAACATGAGGAACTGTATTAAAGGGTTATGGCATTAGGACGCATTAGGAAGATTGAGAACCACTGTAAGAGAGCCCTTTGGAGCTAAATTGCAACTATTCTATGACAAGAGGTAAATTGATTAATCTCCCTTTACTTCAGATCCCTCATGCATAAAACAGAATAACAGTTTTGAAGAGCGATTTGCACACTCCTGTTTATAGTAGCATTATTTACCATAGCCTAGAGATGGAAGCAACTCAAGTGTCTATGGAAGGATGAATGAATAAACAAAAGGTATTATAACCTCCTGCCTGAAAAGAAGGGAATCCTGACATGGGTGAATTTAAAGGATGGTATGCCGAGTGAAATGATATAGTCACAAATGCACAAATACTTCATGTTCTCAATTACACAGACATTTGGAGTACTCAAATTCCTAGAGAAAGAAAATAGAATGGTGGTGGCCCTGATCTGGCAGAAGGGAAGAGTGGGGCGTTGTCTAATGTGAAGAGAGTGTCAGTTTTGTGCTATAGAAAGATCTCTGGAGGTGGGTGGTGGTGACGGCTGCCCAGCGATGTGAATGTACTTATTGCCACTGAGCTGTACACCTAAGAATGGTTAAGATGGTGAAGTTTGTGTTGTGTGTACTTTATCATGATTTGAAATATTAAATTAAAAAAAATGAACTATATTGAATTATTTATCTTTTTTTGTTGTGTGGATTAAATGGGATAATGTCTTGTATGATTGAGCTTAGTAAATTGGGCACATAAGTGCAAGCTAAATAAATTATAGGTGGTTACAAATATACAAAACCAAAGCAAAAGACCAAAAGCTGGCAAAGGAAGTTTAGCCCTGAGTTACGACTGCTGAGGCTAAAAGCAAAGGTGGTCCCCGAAGCTGGAGTGCAGCAGCAGTTAGGGGCAAGCCGTGCTGAGCTCCCTGGCAAGATAAGACACTCAGTCTGAGCGGAGGTGAGTGTGTGTCTCCTGGAGTCCAAGACGGAATACAAAGGGTCAGTAGGAGGTGACAAGGAGGAGAAGCACCATGAGCTGCGACACACCTGGGGAGGCCAGAGGGAAGTCCTGTGGATGGTGTCCCATTGTGCGGGGAGGTCGCGAGGTGTGCCTCCCCTGCCTGAAGTCCAGTCCTCTCAACACAGCCCCTGACACTCAACCAGGCAGTAATTTTCCCTCATTATAAATGCTTTCACAGTCCTTGGCTCACTTGGATGTGTCTTTTCCCTAAAGCTAACAAGCCTGGCAAACTTGTTCATTTTAATAAAACATGGTACCACTAGGAGGATTAAAAAAAAAAAAAAAAAGAATGTTTCCTGAGCCACTGAGTTGCTTGAGAACCTGTCAGGTTCACAGGGCCTATCTCAGCCCGGGACATGCCCAAGCCTGTAGGGGCTACCTAAGGTCAGGCAGCAGCAATTTTTCTGAAAGGGCTGGGTCAATTTGCTCTTTCAGCTCACTTACACTATCCCTGCAAATCTGGCCACCATTCCTTCTACTGATCTAAAATATTCCAGTTTTTAATTAGTTCCAGGCCAGTCGATGTGACTGCCCCATCTGCACAATGCATTTGTGCCAATTCAAAGTCTGAAGCCCATGAACTAATAGAGCCAACTGAAGACCTGTTGAAGGAGGCAAATGAAGCCTCCTCGCTGCTGCTGGAAAATTTGCCTAGACAGCCTGCCAGCCCCAGGGCCCTTTCCAAGCTGTGCCTGAACCACAGGCCCATTATGAAAGGGTTGCTGAATCCCAGACTCTGCCCCTGCCTCCCCAGAAACCAAGGGGCAATTAAAGTGCGGGCTGAAAACTCCCCACAATCTGGGGGATGTGTCCTGCAATCTATAACATCATTGGCTCAGCACTTGTTAGCAGAAGTCATGGTCAAAATCCAGCAAGGGCTAACAGAATGGAGAAAAAAATTAATACAGGTACAGTTCCTTCTCTATGTAGCCTCATTTGCCCCTGAAATATAGAGCCAAGCCCTTTGAGTCCACAGCTCAGTATCACTTTCTGGTCTGTGTTTGTTAGCTTTAGGGATTTTTGTGTCCACAATTTTCCTTTAATATACTATTGCTTTTCACTTCTTAATTAAAGAAAAATAATATACATGTAGCATATATGTTTGATGCCTGCATATATAATTTGAGTTTGAGTGAATATTTAAATCCAGGATGTTCCCTTATCTTGAACTTTGATGCAACACAAATGTTTAATCATATTCTTAAAAATAAAATAATATTTATCCATTAACATTTCTCATATAAGCAGGGCTTACGTCTGGTAAGTTCGATTCAGGCTTTACTAGACATGTGACAGATATTAAATTCTCTCATTTTAAGTGCCCCCTAAAAGCACATTTTTAATTAATTCATTCATCTATTCGTTGGATGTGTATTTGTTCAACACCTTCTATGTGACAGGCTGAATCTACTATTTAACAGAGAACAATAAAAGATACATAGACAAAATTCCCTCCTTCATGGAACTTATATTTTCATTACGCTATTTACCTCTCACTTCTTTTCTTTCAGAAGAAATTAAAATAAATGCATACTGAATCCTTAAGACTCTCAAATGCTCATTGCTAGGTAATTGTCCTACAGCCATGATTTCTCTTAATTCCTAAATCACATTTATAAATGTGATTTTTGACCTTGACAGCTTCTTCAATGTCATTTTCCACATCACAGGAGAAATAGTATTGACCCCACATCTATGCCACCCTGCAATTCAGCTGACCCCACACCTAGGCCATTTTGCAACAGTGACCAGTCCCGCAAAGACTCTCTGGGGCTCATAAGGGTTGGATCACACTTCTCATTCAGGAGGTATACGCTTTCCCAGCTTGGCAGAAGTGTAGATTCTGGTTGAGATAGTAGGAAAAAGCACAGTCCTTTTCAAATCAAGCTGAATAAAGCAAGGAGTCACCAGGTGGCTGGTCGCAAAACCCTCTTAGGGGAAAAAAAGAAACAAAAGTCCTTATGCCCCAGTGACACTGGCGCACCCAACATCAAAGTCCCGTGACAAGTTGGTGGTCCCTCCTCCCCCTGTTCTATCACTGGCTCTTCAGCATCCTGTTGGGTTGCCCGTGGGTACCACGCAGCTCCAGGTGGGGGGCAGAATGTGTTGTATTGCACCCCTCGGTGGTTCTTTCATCAGCTTCTGCTCCACACCACGCTACACTCTTACTTCCCAGTGTGCAATGTAACCCCTTCTCTTACCTAGTCCTAAATCACTTCTCCCAACCCCTGTATATCTGGCTGCTGACAAAGAATGTCACCACAAAGCAGGAGGGGTTTATCAAAGAGAGTCAGGTAGAAGGACAACTGTATTTTGCAGGGGTTGGCTTATACCGAGGCAGCAAAGAGCAAAAAGAAAACTGGCAAGAGGATGATTGGCTTTACCTAGTAAGAATTATAGATTTACCTATGACCTGTGGTGTTGACCAGGCCTGTCAGTTAAAACTAAACACATCTGACTGTGGCAGCCGGCCAAAAACATAAATTCTGCCAAAAACTAAACACTGCAGGAGATCTGCCTAGTTTCAAAACATCTATAGCCAACTCCATAATACACAGTGCATTGGGGGTGTGATTTTGCAGAACCACTGAAGGGTCTTAAAGCCAACAGCTCCCTAGATTTGGGGAAGGATCTCAGGATTTTTCTTTACCTCTAGATAAAAGATCATTTAATTTGGTAATATGTGCATGTAATATCTTCAAGACTGGAAGTTTCCAAAGAGTGCCAGGGAAAGTGCAAGAAATCTTTGCGAATTTACTCCTTTAAGCTGAGGTTACAAGAGCAGAGTATACAGTTGTTAAGAAGATTCAGAAAAATCCTGTTTTAAAATTAGATGAGACCTAAAAATATCTCATAATGGCATCAGACTTGTGGATTCCACATGCCAGGCTAGGAATGGCACGGTGACATTTGGGAACCACGTGGACATAACCCAATGAGGAGGGAATGTAAGAATCCATAAACAAAAGGGCATACTTTGGCTAAGAATAAATATATGTGCATATTTTACTGCCTTTGTTTAACAAATATACTTGAGAGATTCCCATATGCTGGAACCTGTGAACAAAACAATGAACTGTTCTCTCTAAGCATTTAACATTTTAATGAAAGATTTAGGCAAGCAAGTAAGCAGTTACAGAGGGCGGGGTGGCATGGGTGGGAGGCCCAGCTTCTTCCATTTTAACACATTCTGGAAGCACCTGAAGGACTCTGGGAGTCAATGGAATGAACAGAAAGGGAGCATGAGTCCCTTTCAGGACAGGAAATGGCATCTACAAAGAGAAATCACAGAAGGCCTTTTGGATAAGAAGACATTTGAACAGCACATGGGTTGGTTAGGAGGCCAGGTAGACCCATGGGCTCTGTGTTTTCTGGAAGAAAAGCCCTGAGAATGGCAGATGCTCGATGTGTTCAAGATCAAGGAGAAAGGTAGGTGACGTGGTCAAAATGCATGTGGCCGTGGCCATGTCTCCATGTCCCACAGTCTATTCGGATTCACATCTTAGCCCCCACTGGGCCATATTTTCTTCCATTAGTTCCTTGAAGAACTGCCCAGCAGAATTTTCTGCCCCCTTCTGCTTTACAGTACAGGAACTTATTACATCTGGGTTCCTTTTCAGTTCCAGATCAGAATTTCGGTTCTCTGGCTCTTGGTAGTGAATGACCCTGAGCCCAGGTCTTGTCGGTAAAGCATCATCATGCTGCCCGGCTTCAGCCATTTCTCTCTCACAAAGGATCCTGGCTTCTTTCCCCTGCTCAGTGCCAATGCTCTGAATGACCAGCCTCAGTTTACAATTCTGCCCCAAAGATGGAGATGTCCCTCTTCCTGTTTAAACTCCTTTTTAAATCCAAATGGCCTCTAGTTCACCCACCATCTTCATCCTTCCACGTGTCCGTGCTCTTTGTTGATCACATCTCAGGAAAACATCATTTGGATCTGCTGGAAAGTCCTGAGACCTCCATGCCCTGCTCCATACATCCTCTGCTTTAATCACTCTCCAAGAAGCCCATGGCATGGGCTCCTGGGGCTCTGGGGCTGAAGCCATGTAAATTATAAACTGGACGTGGTGGCAGGCTTGCAGTCCCAGATGCTGAGGAGGCCGAGGTGGGAAGATCACTTGAGCCCAGGAGTTTAAGGCTACACACAGTAAGCTGTGGTCAGGCAGGTGATTAGCTACTGCACTCCAGTCTGGGCAACACAGTGAATGCCTGTCTCTAAAGCAAAAACGAAAAACTGCATTACTTACACAATAGCTTAATTCAATGTTTGATATTTGAAGGTGATCTGAGCCAGAGGGGATTACATGAAAAGTTTGGGAGATCTGAGTGGTGAGCATTTTTAGCTAGTACTAGGTGGACTCGCCCTCTCCTATTTCCCTCTTAAAATTTGCATGGAGCAGAAATGGCGACTGAAATTGAGCCTAATTGACTGCAGTTTCTCATTCTTTTTTTTTTTTTTTTTTTTTTTTGCAGATTTTGGCCAGAGCTGGGTTTGAACCCGCCACCTCCGGCATATGGGGCCCGGCACCCTACTTCTCTGAGCCACAGGCACAGCAATTTCTCATTTTGTTGGAAGATTTTCTCTGAAATCTGCCAAGTTGATGTGACAGGATGGCCCAACCAGGGAAGCTATTATCCTGGTTCCAAGAGCTGGAAATTGCTTCATTTCATTTCATCGTTTTTTAAAAAGTTAATATTTAAACATATTAATCTCTCAAAATGTCAAATAATCCTGTATATGAAAAAAAAATGTAGCATTTATTCCAACCATCTAGACTCCAAATTCATGTTCCCCAGGAGCAAACACATGTCATTCTCTAGATTTTTTTAATTGGTATATATGTTTGATGTTTTTATTTATTTAAAAATCTCAGGTTAATGTGAGAGTACAAACAACTAGGTTACAATCTTCGCATTTGTTAGATAGAGTCCCTCTTGTAGTTGTGTCCCACACCCAAGACATGTGACATACACATTGTACCCTCTAAGTGGGAGCACACCAATTCCCCTCCCTCTTCCCCTCTCCCCCCTCCTTCCGCTTGCCCCCACCCCCACTTTTGAATTGAATTGAGTCTTTGTCTTATATGGTTGTTACATTAGATCATCTGCTGTCTTCATATTAGTGTTGAGTACACTGGATACTTGGAAATGATGGGATGTGTTTTACTAAAGAAGAAGAGTATTCGAATGCTTTCACATGTCCTCCCATCAGACACATGTCCTTCCTCTCCTCCATCCAGACCTTTAATAGAAGAATTCTAGGTTTACTTGATTATTACATATGCTACTAATAATATTCATGAACTAAATCCTGTAGTGTGCTATGATTATATTTTCTTTCTTATACAAAGTTTTTTGTTTTCTGGAAGTTTCCTGTCATTCTTTCTTGTACAAAATTTTTTGTTTGCTTACTTTGCTATGTGTCTGTTAGGAATTCTTTCTCCAAACACTCTAACAGACATGTAAAACAACCCCCCCCCCCCAACACCCCGGGGAGTCAGACACACCAGGTAATCCTTTAGTCCCATCTTGGTATATGTGACTCCCAGAACTCACTCTCTTTTCCTCCAATCTGGCCTTCCTGGACCTGCTGCTGTTTGGTTATCTGTCACTGTGTAACAAACAACACTAATATCAGCCATTGCATTATCTCTCATGGTTCTATGGGTTACTTAGCTGAAAAATTCTGACCAGGACATAAAGCCTTTCAGACTCTCTCAATCTCAGCTGGCCTCATAGAATGAAGTTAACGAAGTCAGCTAGGGCCTTCCTTGTAAAACCACGGTCTCAGGGTCATTGGACTTTTTACTTAATGTCTTTCTCCAATATTCAAAACCAAAGATACCAGAACTGCAGGTTTGTATCTAGAAGTCCCAGAATGTCATTTTAACCCAATTCTATTGGTTAAAGCAGTTGAAATATAAAAGAAGAGGAAATAAACCCCACCTCTTGACAGAGTCATAGCAAGGCACATCACAAAAAAGTATGTGTGACAAGTGATATTTTTTTGAACGTCTTTGGAAATCTGATCAACTATAGCTGTGCAAATAATTCTAATCCCTGAGATCTCCATCTCCCATCATCTTGGTGGTTTGTTTGACATCATCTAGGGAATGCTGTCCAGTGTGGTAGTCACTAGCCACGTGTGGTTATTTAAATTTAAATTACTTAAAATTAAGTGAAATTCAAATCTCAGTCGCACTTGCCACATTATAAGTTCTTACAAGCTACTTGCAGCTGGTGGCTTCTGCACTGGATAGAAGGTATAGGGATAGGATATTTCCATTTTGTCAGAAAGTTCTACTGCACGAGGCTGACCCAGAGGATTTCTTTAACTATCTTCTGTGACAGAGTCACTATTCACTTGGTCTCATGTCTTTCTCTTCCTTATTTTACTCCCTTACTTTAGTGGAACATATCCATTGGTATGTTTCTCAAAAATGGCACAGAGATGTCATTTTTTTCAAGTGTTATGTGTCCGAATGGGTCATTATTCTACGCTTACATTTGATGGATATTTTGAAGGGATAAAATTTGAGGCAAGTTTTCTCTGGGGCTATGAAGGCATTGCTCTATTCTCTTTAAGCTTATAGTTTACTTTGAGAAGTTGGGTTGACCTTCTGACTATCTTTCTTTGTATGTGACTCCTCCCTCTTCATATTTGGAAACATTTAAGATTAGAAATAAATCATTATTGTTCTGGAATTTTATAAAGACGTGGCATGAAGGTCACTTTTTACTCATTGCACTGAATGTTCAGCAGGTATTTTCAAGCTGGATAGTCATATCTTTCTTTTTCTCTCTTTCTTGCTTTCTTTCTTTGTTGCAGTTTTTGGCTGGGGCTGGGTTTGAACCCACCACCTCCAGCATATGGGGCTGGCGCCCTACTCCTTTGAGCCACAGGTGCTGCCTGATGGTCATGTTTTTCAATCCTAGAATTTCCTCTGTGTTATTTATTTGATATTTCCTTCTCATGGTTTTTATCATGGGACCTCATATGTGAGTATCATGTCTTTTTTTTTCTTGATGTAATATGTTTCTCCAGAAAGGTGTTAAATTAAATAAGAAGGAGGGCATTGGCCTGAGGCTGTCTCCATACTTTGAGTTTCTCTATAAGGAACTCTAACCTAACTTAGCACATAAATGAACCAAAATCTAACTTAGGAGTATATTTTCCGTAACACATAGCTGGGTCTCAGCCAATTACAAGGCAAGTTTCAGCTGATCACAAGTGGGCAACCAATCAAATCATTTCCAAATAAGGCAAATGTTTAGCTGTAACCAATTAAGCTATTTCTGTCTTCACTTTTTTTTCTTTCTATGGGAACTCTCTGCACCTGTTGCCAAGCAAAGCTCTCTGAACTTGCCTCTAGTGCTACCTAATTCGTAAATTGTTCTTTGCTCAAATAAACTCTATTAAATTTAATTTGTCTCAGGTTTTTATTTTCTTTTTTCTTTTTAACAAAGGATGATGCCCATACTGTCTGTTTGAAGTCTGGTCTGCTGGCATCCTGGGAGCAGGGAAGGAGAGGGAAAGTTGGGGTCCATAGGCAAATTACTGTTAATGCTCCATTCTCCACTCTGGAGCCCTCCAGATCCACCTTCCATTCCTTCTCTCAACCTCTTTGGCCTCCACCTTCACTTGTGCCTGACATTCCTGGATCTAGAGTCTCCCTGAACACAACTCTCTATCTAGAACAGTGTTTTTCAACCTTTTTCATCTCACAGCACACTTGAACCTAAAGCACACTTCCACAGCACATTTAAAAACAGAGGGAAAAAAGTGTACGTTTTGAACTTCTTTTGAAATAATTTAATTAATGATCTTTAAAATTTTTCATGGTTCTAAAATCCTCTCACAGCACACCACTTGAAAATCACTGCTCCAGAGTCTGAATGTTGCATCTTCCACAGGGAAGAGGAAGAGTAACTATTTGGCTCTCTGGTCTATGGAGAGCAACGGAAAGTCAGCTGTTACTTATTCCTGCTTCCATCCGTTCTCCTGTGTCACACCAACTGCGTGCCTCCTTCACCAGCATCCAGTGTCTCTGATCCAGGATCTCCCCTCCCACATTTACCAGCATGCTAAGGCTTGGCATTCCTCCTTGCATACACTGAGGTTAGATTTCTCCCCTTTGACCAATCAGTTAGTTGCTAGGCATCCAAAGCCTATGTGTCAGCACCTAATGGGCTTTCGGCAGGGAGTAGAAATAAATCCAAAGAAGCTGTTTTTTTGAAGCAACTAATCTAAGCTTTTTGTTTTCCTCACCCCAACTTGTATTTGTGTCTTAAAATCTACATGGAGACCAAAGTTCCCTGATAATGTACAATAGAATAGGAAGAAGCTAGAAATTATATCCTTGGGTATAAAGTAAGAAAGAGGTTGGGGATGGAAGAATAGGGCTTAGACCTTCTACTTTCAGATGTTATCATTACTGTACACCTCTTCTGCAGAAGGATAACAACAGATTGAATCATATCAATTAAAAAATTCATAAAGGAATTGATACAGTGAGAGGACTAATGATTCAGACAGTACCTAATGATTCTTGCTCTGTAGAACAGCAGCAAAATGCCACATGAATATATACCAGTCAGTTGAAATTTAAAAGGGAATGTCCCCGAATGTGCTGTCCAGATATTGTGAACCCATTTGATGGATGAAGCACATGAGGATCCCAACCCAGATGACTCTTTGGTATGTTGTATGTGCATATTTGTGCAGTCATAGGCATGCATGTTAATTCCCATTCATATAAACTGTTCCCTTATATAACAGAGATGTAATGTTTCCACGTTTGTTTATAAAAATTGCAAAGCTCTTTGCCAAAAGCTAGAGGACTCCCCAAAAATAAAATGTAAAAACTAATTTTACATCTGAATACAAATGCAAAAATATTAACTACAATGACAGTGTATGAAGTTCAGCAAAATATAAAAAAAAAACATGGCAATCATAACTGATATTATGAATTCGAATATTTTTAAAGACATTTATCACTAAAAATAAATTTTTATGTCAAATGAAAATAGATATGCAACAAACTCAACATCTATTCTTTTTAAAGCACATTTTAAAATAAAAATAAAAATAAAATACTATTCCAACATGATAAAGAACACAGTTTTGAGATCTTCCTTTCTTTCTTTTTATATAAATAAGTGTTTATTTGTAATACGCACCAAAGAAAAGATCCTATGGAAAATTGAGTTGGGACAAAGATGTTTAAAGCATACTAAATAATAGGTCAAAAAAAAGAAAGGTGTGATGGCTCATACTTATAATCCTAGCATTCTGGGGGGCTGAGGCAGGAGGATCGCTTGAGCCCAGGAGTTGAGGTTGCTGTGAGGTAGGCTGAATCCACGGTACTCTAGCTGGGCTACAGAATGAGACTCTAGTCTAAAAATAAACAAATAAATAAAATAGAAAACAAAGAAACCAGACTAGTTTGCAGAGTGTCTCCAAGGTTTTAAATTCTAATTATAAAATGAATTTGCATTTGAATTTCAAATGTGAATTTCCAAGAAGCTATTTAATACACAGTTTCATGATTAATCCCTTCTTCTCCCTATCAGCATGCTTTGAGACTCCTTTCTCTCATGACAAGGATTTCATTCTCGGTATTACAATATGAATTAGCTTTGTTTTGGAAGATCCAAGCTATGCTGTGTGCCATTAGCAGCCACGAGTTTCATGAATATTATAAAGAACAATAATAATTTATCAATTTTTGCAAATGACTGACTTGCCCTTTCAGTAAAACTAAAAGGATCAACTAAAAAGAATGTCAAAAACCCAATCTCTTTTTACAAAATAACAAATGTTAATAATGCACCAGTTGGCCATGAGCTTGATATAATAATAAAGACACAATATAACTTTACCAAGAGACGTGAAAAATAATATAATAGCATATTACTGGATAGAAGTGCTACACACGTTGTTGGTTTTCCATAATTAATTTTTGTTTAATATAATAAAAACCACAACGCTAATTATGTGGGAATAAGAGTGGAAAGGGAAAAATGTTGGATAATATGGCTCTAAAGTACATCTGGAAGAAAAAATGCTGGGGAATCTCCAGCCTCCACCCCACCATCATGAACAGGGTCAGGAAAGAAAATTTATTGATCACATATAAAATATCTGGTTAAGCTACCAGTTAAAGTGGTACTAGTAAGGAAACATACAGGAATAAAAATGAAATTGAGTTGGTAGTACAGAAATAGGCTTTTTGAATGGATACATTTGTGAATATTACCTTATATACATAAAATATACCTCTTATCACAAATAATTCAGAGAGATTTCATAAACTTTGCTGTGGCGACTGATTTCATAAACTTTGCTATATTACTCTTGGAACAGATTCAAGATATTTTCCTTCCTTATAACACAAACTAAAATCCATCAGGTAGGCTGAGTAGTTAAAGGTAAAAAGTGAAACCACACAGGAAATGGAAAAAAAATACAGGTGAAAATATATCCGATCTTGGAGAGAGAAGGTCTTTCTAACTATAACACCAAGGAAGAGGAGAAAGGAAATGGTTGATGGACTTGAAGATCTAGAGAGGGAAGATTTCTACAAGCCAATCGACTTCCTAAGATTAAAGTGCAAATACACATTGGAAAAATATGAAAAGCTCTCATGAAAATCAATGACACATAACGTAAATACAAATGAGTCCATTCATAATTAATTCCCAAAAGTATAAGTACAAATAGGAAATATAAAAGAAAAAGCCCAACTCAGTGATTACCAAAGAAATGAAAATTTAAAAATAATAGTGATATGTTATGTTCACTAACAAATTAGCAAAGATTAAAAAATGTTTTATTTTTGCCATGGTGCAATAATGAATACATTCTAGACACTGCTGGTGAGTGTAAATTGGTGTGGAATTACATTTTGATATCCATCATGATAACTAAACTGGTCCTTTGTGAATCACCACTCAGGAAGCAATTTGACAATACACATACATCAAAAATCTTGAAAGAGTTTGTGATTTCTGACCTGATATTTCTCTTTCCAAGAAGAAAGCCATGAGAAATAGCCATAAACTCAAAGAATTATTCCTGAAATGTTCATCACAATCTTTATTTATTAATAAAAATGTGAAGAAGGAAACTACTCCAAAAACAAAGATGACTACAGACTTATGGATAAGTCCAAATAATTAAATGTAATAGCAACTTTAAAATTTATATTGTAAAAGAATATTATCTAATAGCATCAGAAAGGGTTGTGCTAAAATGCTATATAAAGAAACAGGACACAAAAATGTATTTGTAGGATGATCCTGAATCATCTTCAAAAAAACTGGAGAGAAAAAATTAACAATATTGACATGACTAACAAAGTATTTGCAAATAATTTTTAAATACTCAAAATTATTTTCATCACTTAAAAATCTCAAACACTGTGCATTCTCTTGGAAAAGTTGGATTAGTTGAATGAATGAATTCATTCTTCCTGAAGTTTTGTTCCATTCCCGGAAAGGACCAGGGAGTCTTGCACAACCTTGTCACTTAGCCTAGAAGCTCAGAGATTGGATAAGAAGAGAACTTTCTTCACCTACTTTACAAGAAGGAAAAGCAGGGTGATTCAAGAAAACTTAATGGAGCCTATAAATTATAAAACCTATACAATATAGTTACATTACTTTTTTTCCGAGATAATGACAAAATCATTAAAAATAAATACTCTTTCAACAGGCTAGATTAACAGTTTGGGATAGATCAATTTATAATGATTCTTCTATCATGATTTTTTATCTGCTTACTGGTTAGTAAGTTCTTATCATCTTAAATAATGCACAGCTTCTGATCACTTCTTACATAATTTCTCTTCTCTTTCATAGTCAAATATTTCATTGATGGTTGGTTATGATTTCTGATTAGTTGTATTTTATTCTCTTAAAAAGTTATTATTTGAAACCAGTACCAGAGAAAGTGTATGAGTTATTATTGCTTATGAAAATGTTGACGTTATAGAGACACTCAAACAATAATGATGGTAGGAGAACCATCCCATTCCTGAAATAAAAAGCAATTTTAACCACACAACTGAGAACAATTAGCCATGTTAACTGGGGGAACAGAATTGAGATACAAAACTCCTCATAGAAGAGTAGATAATATCAATCTCTCTAATGAGCCTAATCTTGGTTTTCTCATAAGAATCCAGTACAGAGCATATCTAAAATCTAATAGCTCACTGAGATATTCTTTGAGACCAAGACTCCTCCTTTCTTCTCATCCATCCTGCTCTCCAGTCTATTTTGTCTTGGAAAAGTGCTATTTGAATAAAGACCAGGTTCTCTTTTCTGGTTTAGTTCTGTGTTTATATTTATATATTTCTCCTTATATGGTCCTAATCTGAACAACTCGGTTTATTTACATATTATGCAATATTCTGCTTTCAGCAAGAGTATTAGATGGTTTACAAAACTAAACAAACAAAAAAGGTATACTTTAAAAGCTATTGAAAAAGCATTGATAGCTTAAAGAATTCCTGGATTTTAGGGAGTAAGTCAGAATGGTTCACTTTATTAGTCAGTTTTTTTAGTAGAGCTGCCAGTGAGGCAGAGGAGGCCCCTGGCAGACATCTGTGCTGAAGCACAAAGACCTCTGCCTCTTTGCTCAACGTGGACAGGAAACATTTTGTCTCCAACAAATTAAAGCTTAGAACATTGCCAAGCCTCACGGCTCAGGAAGCCGGTGACCCTTTGGTTACAGGCATCAATTCCCATCCTCTGTGGGACAGCTGGGCTTCTATATCCATCCCCAAGGTAGCAAAGGAGTGTCCTCTGTCATCCTGGACAGAAAGCAGAGTGGCAGGCCCAGAGACACCCTTAGAACTCTGCTGTTCAAGTACCTGGTTTTAAGTTGCCAGGCGGGAATTGTGCATGCAAAGTCTCTGAGACTCTGAAACTTCAAGGGCACACAGATGGCATTACATTATCAATTTCCATCTTTCTACATTGGATAATTCCCTCCACATAAAAAAGTATAGAAATTTGGCATAGTACTCTAGGTCTTAAGAAAAAAACTATTTTTACCACTGTATTTTCACTGCTCTCTAATCACAAGTCTGGAATTTTGTATAGTTCCCTTTCTAACATCTATAACACCACCTGTGATCATATTCATAGCCTAGTTTAAATGTTTTTAAGTTATATCTAGCAGCATTTGCATTTTAATATTTACTAAATAATTATCTCATTGGTTGCCAGTAAAGCAAGTCCTTGCACGTGGCGCTATGTACTTTTCATCAGAGTTAGTTTCTGTTATTTGGGTGAAAATACTTAACAGTTTTATCTTTGCATACAATTCACATGTGTATGCATATGTATGTTTGTGTGTGTATACATTTTATCTTTAATTCTTTTCCCCAAGCAGGAATTACATTTTGATATCCATCATGATAACTAAACTGGTCCTTTGTGAATCACCACTCAGGACACCTGACCCTGGGCACCCTTACTGTTACTTTATCTCCTCTACCATCTTGCAAAAGACGAGTCAACGGACTGAGATGCCAGGATCAAAAACATTACTCATTAAAGTTATAGTTTGAATGCTTCTCAAGGTAGCCTAGTGATGTTTAAATAGCAATATTAATCCTCTTCAGGTCTGTGGTTGTGTCCCCATGTTATCACAGAGGGTGACTGCATGTGCTTTTGGAGACTGGCAGGGACATTGCAGTGTCACCTCTGAAGGGCTCATGGTGACTCTCCATGGATCAGAGGCAACCATGCCAGCTCTCACTCACTGTGGTTAAATGTGCTACATTCCTGGGTAATTTGTATTTCCTGGATTTATGAGGTACAGTACTGTAATATCTGATCTTAGCATATAAACTCCCTAAATCTCCAGCAGAAACTGCAGTGTCTTAAATTTGAGTTTTAAAATGGAAATTAATTCGTGGTGCCAGGACACACTCTTTGAGGTCAAAGTTGACAGGACAGGAGAGACCTACTCCATCCAATAGACTTTCCAGCTGAGTGTAGATTCCACCCTCACAGGCCAAAGTCAGCAGGGTTGGGAGTCATAAACAGGAGGTCTGGAACAGTTCCCTAAACTTTAAGCAACTGAAATTTGCCAGGGAGAGACTGACAAGCAATTCAAATAGCTCCCAAAACACATCTGTGCAAGTGAGGTAGAATCCACCCAGAGCTAGTTGAAACTAAGCAGTGGTTTAGTTAAATAGAAAAGGCTGAAAATCACCTACTTGGTGCTATAGTTACTGGACACCATGTGTTAAACACCCGGGATGGACTATGCACTGAAAATTGGCAAAAGCTAAAAATACAAACTTGGTCTACTATTCTGTTGGTTGTCTAGACTCAAGAGAATGATTATGGAGAAAGTATTTATAATGCAGATTAAACTCAAAATATGGCAAGTCTGTAGTTGTTTCATTGTGAATTGCACAAAAAATCTAGAAAAATCAGGTTGTGAGCAGGAGAGGAGAGGTGAACATGATCCTTAGATGGTGACTTTACAAAATTCACAGAAAGAAAACCCACACCTTAAAAAAAAAAAAAAAGCTCAAATCTAATTGCTTTTCTGGAGGCTGGGGGCTGCGCGTGTTGGGACTTCTCTGTTACTCTGATTTCCCTCTAACACTTTATTTCTTCATCAATATGGTCAGTTTAGTTTTTGGTCTGAACACATCCAGTAATAATTTTCAAACCCCAGTCTCTCATCATTTTTAATAATTGTTGGAGGAAACTAAGGGAAGGCTCAGAACAAAAAGGACTAGAGAAAAGAGGGTTAAAATTTGAACTACTTGAATTAGAAAGGAGATAAGGAAATAAACCCAGAACTGTAATACCATAAGTCCATAGCCCAAAATGGTGAAAAAGGAAGGGACAGAGAGGAACTTTAAGAAGTGTCTTTGCTGCTGGGACTGTAGACAGCTGTGGTTAAAAAAGGAAGGTTCACTTCAGTGGTATCTTGTGAGCTATGAGAACCGGTGGCTAAATTTTCAGGAATTGTGTGAGCTGATTGTTAAATACCACCATTAATAAATAGTAAAATATACAAATATACCTTATTAAGTAATCTTAAAACATCTATGGTGCATATTTTTATCTATAATAAAAAAAAATAATAAATAAAAAAAAAAAAAGAAAATTTAAAAGTACAGGTTTAGTGCACATTACAAGCAGTCCCTTAGTTACAAACATCCAACTTAAGTACAACTCACTCTTAGGAGGTTATTACAATAAGTCCCCGAGTTACAAACATCTGATAAAAAAAAAAAAAACAAAAAAAAAAAACAAAGGTAATAATCAAAACTCATCACTTCCTAATTATTCTACTACATCTTACTCTATGCTCTTGAAGTTGTGTTATTTGTTTTGTTTTAGCTTTAGAATAGAATATATATGAATATACATGAAAATACTATATCAATGGTGAGCTATTCCAACTCTTCCCTGCTCTGCTTTCAGTGACATCAAATTGTTAACCTAAAATCCAACATTGTGGGAATATTTACACCAAGAAAATTGCCAAAAGCTAAAAATACAAACTTGGTCTACTGTTCTGTTGGTTGTCTAGACTCAAGAGAATGATTATAGAGAAAGTATTTATAATGCAGATTAAACTCAAAATGTGGCAAGTCTGTAGTTGTTTCATTGTGAATTGCACAAAAAATCTAGAAAATTATTGTTCCAGTATTGGAAAACTATCATCTGATTCAGCAAAAGAATGAATCAGTGGAATTTCAACATGCATTTTGGTTATTTCTCTCTCATTCAAGGAAATGAAAACAACAACCCACATTTATATGAAATTACACTTGGTTCATCAATGGCAGTTATGACCATGGTTATACACAGTTATTGGCTATGAATGCAAGAATTCGAAAAAGATCAGTAATAGCATTCTGTGTTAATCAACTGGCAATATGGAATTTAAAATAAGTATTATTGCACATTTTATAGGTATTTATTCCTTGTGTGCTACATATCCATCATATGTATAAAACTCACAATAAAATTATAAGTATACATATATATACATGTGTGTATGTATGTGTATATATGTGTGTGTTTTTCCTCAGAGATGAATTACTAAACAATGATTTTAGCAGAAAATCACTGGTAGGATCCATAGAATATTTTGACAGTGAAAAATGGTAAGGAGTAATTGGGAAATCTAGTGATGAGTCTGTAGGAATAAAACTTAAACCATAATAGACTTTGTCTCCAGGTTAGACAGCAGAGAGTTTCTTCAATAAACCAAATGCTGGACTATCTGTGTGCTTGATGATACTAATGTAGTAAAAGTGTGCGAAGGTCATAGACTTGGGAAACTGGAAGCAATGCAGGCTTTTGTGTTATTTTTATTCTCACTGCATCATAAAGATGAATTGTGATTGATTTAACTAATAGCCTCAGAAATACATGTAAGCAGTATTTGCGATTTATAAATTTGCAAATGTTATATGTGATAGAGATATGCGTCACAAGATGGGGTGACACTCTTTCTATCACATGTGCTCACACGCAGTCACCTTTTGGAAACAAACTAAAAATACAAAGAACTGTTGCTCTGAAGTAAAGCATGTAGGCAATGTCTCCTGACCAGACACCCTTGAGGATTAGTCTCTAATTCTGAAGGCAAAGGCGTCATTCTCCTAGGTGGGTCCTGACATTTTTTACCCAGCGGTTAGCTACAGTCAGCCTGGATGCCTATGCAAGGTGACTCCAGAAATTCACAGTTCTAGTACACAGGTCCTGCTTCCTTGTGAATGCTATTCAGCTAAATCTCCTACCCTATGCCCATACCAAGCCCTGCCTTATTTTGAGTCAAGAAAAAGTAAGTGGCCCAACTGTTTTCTACTCTCAGTAACCTGTATCTCAGTGAAGAAAAGCAATTTTGTGGCCAGGTGCAGTGGTTAACAACTATCATCCTGGGAGACCAGGTCTGAGGATTGCTTGAGTTTGAGTTTGAGACCAGCCTAAGCAAGAGCATGACTCTGTCTCTACTAAAATGAGAAAATTTCGCTGGGGGCTGGTACCTATAGTCCCAGCTATTTCTGAGGCTGAGGTGGGAGGAGTAGGAGCCCAGAAGTTTGACATTGCTGAGGCTACACCACTCTAGCCTGGGGCACTGGAATGAGACTGTCTCAGAAACAGAACAATTCTTGCCAAAACAATTTGGCAAGAATTAACATTGAGGAAACTAAGACTGTGATTGGGACGAGAATCTGGTTCAAATAGTATCTACAGTTACTCTTTCTCTCTCACACACAAAAGTCTGTGGAAACACGGAAAGAAAATCCCCTTGTTTAAACTAACTCCAAAGAAGTGATCTGAGAGACAGCTCAGGGCTCTGACACAGTGAGATAGCAGATCATGGCTATGATGCAGTGAGATAGCAGAGCAGGTGTAATTTACAGCTCATCTGGGCATGAAGGAGCCTCATTGGATCCCTGGTCTGTGATGGCGCTATGCACCTTGTATGTCCACGCCAGAACCTTGCTGTTCAAAGATTTCCACAGCAATGTTTTAAGCGCAGCCCTTTAATACAGTTCCTGTGGGTTGTGACCCACCCGTTGAGAACCACTGTTTTAAGAGGTCTGGGGTGTCTTAGAACGGCAACCAAAGACTATTTGGAAATAGCTTTTGAATAAAAACTCTATTTGCGGTTTTGTCCATAGAGCTTATGTAATTAAGGTGTATTTACTAGGAGGCCAGGCAGGCATATCTTTACATGAGCTGATTCTCCTAGGGGTTAAAGGCACCTACGAGAAGGTTTATAGGTGCATGGACAATGGGGTTTGCCTGCAGAGTGGCCTGGAGGGCAGGGGCAGCAGAGGAGGGGTGGAGAGTATTGCCTGCTCTGTGCTGTCTGTTCACACATGCAGTGTCTGGGGCGTGCACCAAGGCTTCAACAGCAAACGTTTATGTCTATCTCCTATATGCCAGGCACCATTCTAGGTCCGTGAGATGTGTCACAGAAGTCTTGGATTTATCATCTAGTGATATGCCATTTGCTGTATATACAGAGGGTGCCGAAATATATACACATTTTAAGAAAGAGAAAAAAACCGTATTGAATTTGTAATACTCAAGTTACATTTGACTTCTGCAATTATAAGAGGCGCTCAATGTGACTTGTATTCATCATTTGTTATCGGTTTAAATTGAGTATTACAATTTTAATAAATCTCCCTGTCTTAAAATGTATATACATTTTTTGGCACCCTCTGTACATAAATCATGAAAATAGAAAAGAGAAGGAGTTGTAACTAGGAAGCAACACTTTGCAGTCATCTGTGTCTCCTCCCATTTAGGGGATTTTTATATAATAATGTATTTTTTTTGTTAGGGTGGTCTATACTTTTGTGTTCCTTTAAAGGAGGATCCTGGCTCCTTCGCCTCCTTTTCATTCCACGCCTGTGGAGAAGGAGGGCTGACATGGGTGGGTCAATGGCTAGGACCTTTACTGGACCATGAGGGAGGATCACTCCCTAAGTCTTCAGACTCAATTTCTTGGGCATTTTTCTCTCCTCCTTGCCTCGGGCTGCTGTAAAACAACCATGGGCTATCTTACTTGAATCCGAGGCATGCCTCCACCCTGCAGAGGCACAGATAGCTCTGGTCTGTCATGTATTGACATAAATTTCCTTGAATTCAGGTAACCTGTTCCTGAGACCATTAATATACTGAGGATTTAGTCAGATGCATCTTTTGGGGAATAGGTGGGGGTCTATGGTTAAGAAAGCTAGATTTGTTTCCTCTCACCTCCTGAACCATCTTAACTGACATTCAGCAAGAGGTAACTGCTGCTAGGTTTGGGGAAAGTGTGTTGCTAACTCAGTACTATAAGGAAGAGTGAACATTTTGCCTGTGCTTCTGCCCAGATCGGAGTGACATTCTCCACTCCAAGCATTAATCTCCTATTGTTACTTCTTGCCCCAACACTGCACAATCTTTACACACATTGTTCAAATAATCATTCAATTTCCCTTTGGAGAAGCAGTGAAAAAAAAAAAAAATAGAAGGAAACAGACAAGAAGTATCAACCAAATGTATTTCTTTTGACAATGAACAGATATATCTGAACAGTTCCAATCCAGCTCTTTCCTGTTACAGGACACTGGCCAATAATGTATATTAGTTGTATTTTTCTGACATATGTTTTTAATAATAATGATAATGGTATGAAACCCCCCCAAGTTGATAGCAAACAGAAAAATGCTAGTACTGACCAAGACTTTTTTTTTCCTCTAAAGCCAGAGAGCACATTTTTAGGATGACCTGGGGTCAGTCTTCATCATTAAAATCTAACTGTTCTGAGCATTTCTGTGCTGAGGACATTTCCTTTAGTGAATAGAGAATTATTCACTTAAAAAACAAAACAAAACACCCTTAAGCCTTTAGTCTGAACTGCAATCACAAAAGAAGGAATATTCTTATTTTGATCTGAGACATTTTCCCTACTAGTTGCTATACTTCATTCAATCTTTCAGTGTTCACTTCCATATTTTATTATTCTTTTCACAGAGAACACCTTTGGTCAGCAGTCACACAGCCTGAAAATGCGACCAGATTAAGACAGCTAACTTGCTTGCTAGAGAACTTGAAGCTAAGAACTTCCAGAAGAATATACTCCGAACAAAGTCTTGTTCTTGGTGATGTCTTAGAAGAGGTGATCTTTAACACCTACTCTCCAAACTTGGCACTACATCTTAGCTTCTGGACACATCGCAGCTGACATACTTGGTCTTGCCAAAGGCTGTGCAGCGATCCAGCCCCACATTGTAACCTCCAGTGGGGCTCACTCCGTCAGCTTGGGCACTATGGGATTGGCCAGCTCTTGTACTTACTCCACCAGCACCTGGGGCCAGCCTGGCTGGCACTAAAAGGCAGCTTGAGTTTGCATTTTGACCTGTTCCTCTCCCCCTCATAAGCCAAACTTTTATGGTGTAGAAATAACTTGGATTTCCTTACACATTTGTAAACTCTGGTTTTTAAATATACTTAATGCATGTTCATTGCAGAAAGTGTCAATAAGAGAAAAAAATCCACCAAATCCCACATTCCAAAGGTAACTGCTGCAGTGTTTGTTGTATATATTTCCGACTTTTCTTTGCAAATACATTTCTATTATAAACAAACACATGTCTACATCTGTATCTATGTATCTATATGGATAAAGATAGTATATTTTAAAATACTCTAATATGGATATATAATCCCACATAGTATATAAATGGTTGTATTATTATACTATGCATGTGGTTTTATAAGCTACTTTTTTTGTTTGCCACAAATGGATTGTATTTCCTTTTCAGTAAATACACATAAACTTCATCATGGTTAATGACAATGGGGTAGTCAGTTATATTAACATGCCATAATTTGCCTCCAATAAATGGATGTTTTATATGATCCTCTGTTTTTGTTTCTTAAAAACATTAATGACATGAACATGTTAGTGCTTCATTTTCACCCAGTTATGTAATTATTGTCTCAGATACATTCTTAGAAGAACATTTTCAATGTAATAGGATCTGGATACTTTTTAAAGCTTTTGCTATATAACCATATTTCACTCCAGAAAAGTTGTACAAATGCATATTTCCCACAGCAGCACATGAACGGGCTTAAGCTTTGACTGTATTTAAATGTTATCACCAAGATTAATGATTAGAAGGACATGGCAATGCCTGTTTTTGGCTACTAGTCAACCCAATTAAGAGTAGCAAGCACCACTGTTGCTCAAATATGAACTCCTTAATGGAATGGCATGAGTTGCTGCCAAATGACAGTTGACTTAAAAGACATCAGCATGACAGAGGATTTATAATATGTTTGCAGAGCAAAAACACCTTAGCAAAAACTGAAGATAATATTTACTTCACATACATTTTTATCACAGATATAGTATTAATATTCAGTGCATTCATGTAAGCCCAACTAGGTTAAGCCTTGCCTAAATTTTCTATTTGGTTCCAGGCCTGTATTTCCCTCCCAGTGCAGGGTGCATCTATCTTCATCTATGTGGTTATGCAATCCAGTATCTCCGGTGTCCGATTTCTAACTCTTTCCCCCAACTTTCCCATTTCTCTCACGTGTACCGTCAATTCTTCTGTTTTCCACATTCAGCATATCTGAGAGCTGTCCTTAACACATCTAATTATTGCAATTCTCTCTAATGTCCCTGCGTTCTACGTCCACAAAACAAAACCTGAGCTTCATATCCTTATCTTAACACAAGACACTTTCTGATCTTGCTTACCTGAGTTTTTCTCATTTCTCAGTCACATGACGAATTCTGTGACTCAGTTGTGACCCGAACTCAGCTAGCTCCCATATTGAATGATATAAATAACTCCTGACTGCTTTCTGGAATAAACCCAACTATCATACCTGGCAGTGCATAGCTGGTTACTTTTTTTCAATTCAGCTGTCCTGTGTCCATTCCAGCCCAGTTCTCTTCACACGCTCTCCACTCTAGCTGGGTTAGAGTAGCGCTGTGCTCTGCAGGTGTTTAAAGACTTTCTTCTGTTATTCCTTATCCAGGATACTTCTGGGCTAATCTGTTAGTCCCCTGTTTTCCCATCTACTACACCTTTAATATTTCTTTAGTGTTTTAATTCAAAAGAGACAAGGGACCTTTTGCTGTGTGAAGTTCCACCACACTTTTATTTAGTCCTTTGGACATTGATAGGAATGTGTTGTTTTATGTCATCCCTGTGGTTTGTGGGTTCAGTTATTTGTGAGCAGAGGCCATGACTCATTCCTTCTTGAATCCTCTGAGTTACCTGTTGCCTCAAGTAGAGAAGTTGCTGTGAGGAGGGCCAAGGAAGGGGAAGGGAGGGGGGAGGTTTGGGTGAAGGGAGGGTGTTGGGTGGGGCCACATCTATGGTGCATCTTAGAATGGGTACAGGTGATTACACTAATGTACACAGCTATGATTTAACAATTAAAAAAAAAGCACACACAAAAAAAAAAAAACAAGAGGGAAAAAAAAAAGGGCTAGTAAGGGAATTCAGTAGACTAGCACATAGGAAAACATGTTTTGGTACTTAAAAAGATGCAAAAATGATTTTCCTTCCCAACTGATGAAACTGAAGTCATGTTAGAGACTCCATGTTACATGATATAGTCTATAGTTCTAAAAAATCTCCAAATTTATTCCCTTTCCAGACATTCTGTACTACAAATAGAGCAATGGCTGAAACATTCAATTTGCTATTGCTTTCCAATCTTATGTGATCATTTAATGGGGTTTTAATGCGCGTTATTTGTTCCTTCAATTAGATTATAAGTTTCTGGAGACCCTTGATTGTACTGTACACATCTTTGGAATGAAGGGACAAATTTACATAGCATATTTACTGTAGTGATGCTATCCATATATGGCAAATATTGTAAATGCATAATGAAGAGTAGTTTGGAAAGCATGATTGCCTCTGGCGCCCTCTCGTGATGGATTAAATATAACATCTACAAGCATATGGTGGCTTCATCCCATCTGTGGGAATTTTACAACTATCAATGTGACACAGAGAACCAATCAGGCTGTAAGCAAGAAATAGTGCTCATAATTATTACAGCCCAAATGTTTAGACCTCTTAACTGTATGCAAACATCTGTTAAATACAACTACATTATACAAATACTGTCACCTAAACGCAAAAATTTGGTGAGGTGGTTTACAGATAAGTAGACTGAGCCACAGTGAACAAGGGACTCACCTGGAGCCACACAATGATATTTTTCAATCATTTTAGTTTAGACAACTTTTTTAGAGCATGTGATTGGATGTGTTGGAGCTCTTGAGTAATTTGGCTGCCAGTCCATGGCTTTATCCCTAAACCTACTCACATGTCTTACTCAACCAGTGTATGGTTCTGGCAAACACCTGTGCACAGGTGATAGTATTTAGCTTAGTAAGAAAAGAAATGAACAACTACAATGGAATAAAGACAGGGAAAGTCTTGTTCAAATGGCCAAACTAAGCTCAAATTTTCAAAGGAGATAACTATTCCAGAATAGGTTTTATTTGCCTATAAATAGGCTTAATTAAAAATTAAGTGATTTACATAGTAACAACACCTGTACCTTCTCAAATGTTAGCATCACAGCTTACATTGAATTAAAATTAAAAGTGTCATGTAAAGTGGGAAAGGAGTATAGGCTGTTAAGATTAGTATTGGGCCCATATTGTAGAGAGAGAGAATCCTATCAATAAACAATGAGCAAAGTACATAAGGAAAAAAAATTCTCTTTCCCATTCATGTGACCTTCTTGCAGGGAGGTAAATAGTACAGGTGCATCTTATAAGAACAATGGTAATTTCTTAATATAAATATATTCTGGAAAAATACAAGTATATTTTAAAATCATATATTGGCACTAGCTAGGCAGCACCAATATTTTCTGAAAAGCAAAACTTAAAACTTTCTCTTCCTGAACATACATTATTATTAACAAGAGGCATCTGGTTCCCATTAACATTAGGAGAGAAGACATCTATCTTAGGAATTACGGTTTAAGTTGAATTGTAGGCCAGGAGAATTAGCCACCCCTCCTGCTTCACATGGATTTCTGGTCATGCTAATCACCAGCAGGGATCAAGTCTCTCTCCCCCACCTCCCTGCACAAATGAATTAAATCATGTAAAATGTCTTTCTCCAGGTGTGCATGTGAAATTGAGAGTGTGCTTGTGTGTGCATGTATGTGCCAAGCATTATTCCATCTCCTGGAAAAATATTAGGTCTTATGCTTTCTGCATGGATTCATAAAAACTACTTTGAGGTACTTGGAAATGCAGTAAAAAAAAAAAAAAAATCATTTCTCATTACAAAAAGGAAAATGAAGTGGAATTTGAATTGCTGAATGAGAAGTGTCTGGAGGGAAAAAATGACCTGTGGCAGCCAGAAGATGTTATCTGAGTGGAGATCAGAGCTGTCTGTCAAGAGTGCCCCGCCTTTTATCTTTTCTGTAGCAAATTGAAAGAGTAAGAGAGTTGCCTTGGGACACGCATTAAATACACAAACACCAAGAAAAGCTGATGAGCAAAAAAAAAAGTCGGTACATACTTTTTGCCATATCTCACACCACAGATAAGCAAAATGGAGCTTGTAATAATTTACGTGTGGCCAGCAGGCCACAGGTTGAATATTTCTGGGACCCAGAGCCTGCACTCTAAACAGATAGACTAGATTTGCAACCCTTGTCTGCTTATTACTTCCTCTGTAACCCTGAAAAACTTGCTCAACCTTTCTGAGCCTTCTTTTTGAATGCTACTTATTTCACAAGACCGTGGAAAGGATCAAACTACATAAGACCTTCTCTGTGAAATGCCTCTCAGAGTGCCCACACCCACGTGTGGTTGCATGCAACCAGATCACATTTGTTTCCATCTTGGTCTCTTTCAACTTTCCTCAAGAAGGCCTCCTGTCCATCACCTGCTTAAAATACCTGCACCCAGCCACGGTATTCTCACCAAGTGGCTGGTCCCCATTACCTGAGATGAAGTGAGATAATCAGAGGTTTCCTTCCCACTGTGACTAATGAAATAATGCCTTATTCACTTACATTTTGGTCCTTTGCCCAGAGGGGAGTCAAATATGTCGACCTTGACATTATTTATGAAGACACTTGGTTTCATTAGATGCAAAGAAAGAAAATCAAGGATGTGAAAGTATTTTTGTAACCATGCTCACGTTCTTCTTTCCCCTGCCTTTTCCTACCCCTTAATCCACAAAAAAAGAAAAAGAATAAGAATTTGATTGTCAAAAACATCAACATCAATTGAGTTTCACATTTTAATGAAATAAGTATATAATTTAAGTGAGGAAAAGAGCGTTTAAAAAAAAATAAAATAAAGGCCTCTTACATGGCAACCTTGCTTCTGCAGCCTAAGTCCTAAAGTAATTTGTCATGGCTAAATTTTGACAAAAAGCCCTGGGTGTCCTTTGACCAGAGATACTAAAACAGAGGTCAAGAGAAGGAAATTGTTCCCTGTTAGATATTCCCATTGGAAAAGCACTGGTTTTGTTACCACATCCTGTTGAAACCAATGGCTCACAAAGGCAGAATGATGAAATAAAGCTTATTTCACCCTCTTGCTTCGTTACGATTTCGGGTTTGGGAGGAAAGAGTTATAATATGTGGCTGGATGGGCTAGAAAAGCAGTTGAAAAAAATAAAAAAGGCATCAAGGAGAGGTCAGAAACTCCTCATAAAGCAAATGGAAATACAAATTAAGCCATGCCAGTATGGCAAAAGGTACAATCATCCTTGACCTTGCTGCAACCCAGGAGAATGATCACACCTGTGCTCTGCAGATCATATTTGTGAGATGTTCTCTCAGATGTGGGCCGTTGACAAGTGTTATCTTTGGAGATTGTCTTCAGTAGGTAAGCAATTAGGAGCAAAGATTCCGATGGAGTTGTGGGAAAAGTAATTATGATCGACCGAATGCCAACTGCTTGCCAAGTACTATGCTGAGTGCTTTCAATTTTGCTCGATCCTTAAGTTTAATGACTTTGAGACTGTCATCCCCTTTTACAGGTAAGATAACTGAGCTTCTGTGCAATTAAGCAATGTACCCAAGTGACCATGGTTGATAAGTGATAGGACTGAAATTTTAACCCAAACCTGGCTTATTTTCTCCCATTACAGCAAGCTTTGCAGTAAAGAAGGAAAAAATATACTTCTTTATCTGGAATTTGAGATGATTTTTATAATCCAGAGCTCTCAAAATATGCTCAACAGAACACCAATCTTGGGATATGTTGCCCCCAAAGTTTGTTGTTGTTAAATATGTAAATGTGTATATCTTCATATTCTTTCATATTTTTTGAAGACTCAAATGCATATTACCTTATTTCTATACAAAAAGAAATAAAGCTGTTTAGGTCTGTTCAATTAAGCCTTACTTTTTTTTTTTTTGGACAAAGCCTCTGATGAAATGAGTGCTCAATCCAATATTCCTTAAGAAATGCTCTTCCAAAAACCAATACAAACTTTCTCCTGCAGGGCTGTTTCCACTGGTAATGAGTTAACTAACACAAGATTGAAAACTCGTGTCCAGTAGTAGAAGAAACCCACTTTCATAAAAAAAAAAAAAAAAGTCTTGGTACATGGAACACATGGATATAGAACAGTTTTGGGTTTTGATGCACAGAGTTCAAATCCTAGTATTGCCTCTCCTTGGAGAGGTAATCTTGGACAGTGTGTAACCTCTCTGAGGCCTGGTTTTCTCTTTTACACTATAAGAATCATAAATTCTACGTACCAAAGTGGTGTAACAGTTAGATGAAAATGATTCATACAAAATGCTCTACATGCCAGAAAGAGTTAAGTTTCAACTATTTTAACCTCGCTATTCCTCTACATAATCCGTGATTACTTTGTGTGATGTCTCTTTGGCCATTGTAAAATGAATTGCAAGATACATGCAAATCATCTGAGGTCTCAGGAGTGTTTGTTTTGTGACTAGTTAGGAGAAGAAATGAGGACAGCAGCAGTTTTCTATGGGCTCTTACTGTGGTATCACAATTACAAGATTTTGCCTGAATTTGATACGCAGTATTTATCTAAACTCCAGACTTACCACCAAGCCTTAAGCTGAAACACAAGCTTCCAGGAGATCTCCATAAAACATGGCACAATATTCCTATTACTATTAGTAATTGCTTTTGTTCAGAAAATTCTGGACAACATACAGGTAGAATCATACGAAATTGTTTTTGTAGGTCAAGAGTAGGAGAATATCAGCTGCTTCCTACAGTGGTTCTGTCTAAAATGTGTCTCTTTATCCTCTGAGGGACAATTCTAAGGGTTCTTAACAGAGTAGATAATTAGCACTTAACTGTCATATTGAAAACTTACAGATTTTTTTCTTCTTGTAATTTTGGTAGCATACACACATGCGAGGCTATGTAATGAACTGGATCTTTATGGAGAAAATTGCATAAATTCCCAACAAAATAATGGGAACAGGTTGAGTCTCCATTCACATGTAATGGTGGCGAAGACACAAGGACACCCAGTTTTTCTATTTACCACCTTGTCCCATAATAGGTGCTCAGCAATTGTTTGTTAGTGGAGGTGGAGAATGAATGGACAGGAATAATGCTAGGGTGTGTGTTACAGGCATTTGCATCCAAGAAGTTCAAAATGCCTTGATATTGTGCACATCAATCCTTGTGACTCAAGATGCCAAGTCCCGCTTCACCTCTCTCTAGCTGTGTACCTGGGAAAAGTGGCTTAACCTTTCCAGCTATACTACCATGATGCAAGTGAAAATCAAGGCATAAAATCATGGAATGTTGTATCTAGCACATTGTGGGAATAAAAACCAAATTCCATCTACAATGTTATAACCACAGTTAACTTCCATAACCAAAACAATCAAATTGCAATCTCATACTATTCCTTTACACAATGTTCTTTAACCAAAAAAGCAATTATCTTGCAGTGTTACTATTACTATGCACAAAAGAGAGTATGGGAAAATAAAGAAATTCTGGTTTTCTGGGAGGCCATGTGCGAGTGTGGATGATACGGCAAATCTGCAATTTACTAAGCACTCGTTCTCTGACAGGCACTACTGCTGCAATCCAGAGGTGGAGCTCAATCCCTTTCCCCTGGACTTGAGGCTGACTTGTTTATAAGAACAGAATGTAGGACTTGGGTTCTGAGGCTTGGTCAGCTTCTGCCTTGGTCTCCTGGACTCTTCTAGAACCCCGACACCAAGCTCTACAGAGCCCATGCACAGGAGAGGACTTGTGCCAGGGCCACACTTGAATGTTCCAACTGAGCACAGCCTGCAGGTCATCCCTTGGGATCTTACCCTGTAAGGGAGAAAGCCTGCAGACGCTTCCAGCCCCTAACCCTCCCTGCCACCCAAGCCATTCTCCAGTCTCAGCTGATGAGGTCCCAGACACTGTGGGACAGAATCACACCATCAAATTCCCAACTCACCTGCAAATTGTTTTTAATCCTTTCTGTCCTCCAAAAGCCACAACAGAAGGGTCAAAAACAAGAAGAAAATGGCCTGAATGGGGAATAAGTCATTAATCCCAGAGTTTATTTTGCTGACATGGAAACATTCATTTCACAGTAGATAGAGTGCTGCCTGCGCAGTTGTGAGAGAAAAGTAGCTTGATCTGTCTACAGACCTGGTCACCATCATGCCACCTAGAAGAACTCCACCTGGTGGGCATGAAAATGATTAGGAGCCTGGAATAGGAATCAAAGGTTGCAGAGAGCAAAGAGGATCTACATTATTAAACAGATGCGAGATTAAGTGAATAATGTTTGACTGACACCGAATTACAATATACTTGTTGTACAGTCACTCACGAGGTTGCCTTGAATGGTTGTGTTGTTGGGGAGAGACTCAAGGGGTGGATGGGTCTGGAAACAATGAAGGTTTACTTATTCTCAGAGGCTGTTAGACTCTTCCCAAACGGAGTAAGGTGATTCTCAGACTCACATTTAGGAAACAACTGTAATTGACTAAAGCAGGGGTGGCGAACACACGGCTAGAGCCGCATGCGGCTCCCGGCCAAAATGAATTTCGGCTCTTTGCCTCTTATTATTTTGTATACTGTGGCTCTTTGCCAAGTTTGGATTTTGTTATGCTGCTTCTGAGGAGGGACCTCTGAGGAGCGATCTCCGAGCG
>CAUYPK010008610.1:0-22991 GCA_963574355.1 Loris lydekkerianus | reverse complement strand
ACTACTATGGAAGTGGAGAAAATCGAGTTGCTCATGTCTGTTAGAGTTTCTCTTATAAAATGAGGTGTGTTGTGGTTGGGTGCATAAATATTAATAATTGAGATCTCATCATATTGAGTATTACCTTTAGCAAATATGAAGTGTCCATCCTTATCCTTAATTATTTTGGTTGGTTTAAAGGCTATTATGTCTGTGAACAGAGTTGCACTTCTTGCTTTTTTCTGCTTTCCATTTGTCTGGAATATAGATGACCATCCCTTTTCCTTGAGTCTATATTTGTCTTTTAATATAAGATGCAATTCTTGTATGCAGCAGATGTCTGGCTTGAGTTTTTGTATCCAGTCAGCCAACCTGTGCTTCTTTAGAGGACAATTTAAACCATTCATATTAATTGAGAGTATTGATAAGCCTTTAGAGAGTCCGGTGGACATTTTTAATCCTTTTGCAACTGTGGAAGTTGGAGTTTGAGCAAAATTTACTGGGTGGGTTTACTTTTGTGGTGGAGGATTACGCTGATCTTTATGGAAGATAGGTCTCAGAATGTCCTGGAAAGCTGATTTAGTTATGGCAAATTTCTTCAACATGTGAATGTCATTGAAGTATTTAATTTCTCTGTCATAAATGAAACTCAGTTTAGGTGGGTATAGGATCCTGGGTTTAAAGTTATTTTGTTTTAGGAGATTAAAAGTCGATGACCATCCTCTTCTAGCTTTAAAGGTTTCAGCAGAGAGATCTGCAGTTATTCTAATATTCTTCCCCTTGTAAGTAATGGTTTTCTTTCTTTCTCCTTCATATTAACTTTAATGAAATTGATTATGATGTGTGTGGGGGATGTCTTATTCAGGATGAGTTGTGCTGGAGTTCTGAAACTGCTATCTGAATCTCAGAATCTCTTGGTATGTCTGGAAAGTTCTCCTTTATAATCTCATGGAGAAGAGACTCTGTGCCTTGTGAAGCCACTTCGTTGCTTTTGGACATCCCTATAAGAAGAATATTGGTTTTGTTCGAATTATCCCAGAGCTCTCTGAGAGAGTGATCTGTTTTTGCCCTCTATTTCTCTTCCTCTTTCAGAGTTTGGGAGCGTTTGAAAACTTTGTCTTCAATGTCAGAAATTTTTTCTTCTGCTTGCTCCATTCTGTTACTGAGGGATTCTACTGTGTTCCTCAGATCTTTGAGGGCTGCAGCTTCTTGTCTGAATGTGTCAAAATCTTTGGTCATTTGGTCTTTGAATTTATTAAATTCTTGAGTTACATTTTGGGTTACTGCTTAGAGTTCTAATTCATCTTATTTGCTATCCAGATTCTGTATTCGATTTCTGACATCTCAGCTATTTGTTTGTGCTTGGGATCTTGTGCTGTGTCTGCCCCATTGATCTTTGGGGGGGTGTTGATCTACTCTGATTTTTCATATTGCCAGAGTTTTTCTGTTGATTTTGCCTCATGATTGTTTTTCACCATTGCCTCTGGCCGTCCTTAGAGTTAGGGAGGTGTCTCTCCAAGAATAGACCCCAGCGGGGTCACTCTATTGTTGCTTGATCTTTGTAGGGAGTGACCCTGTGTAGTTCCTCTGGGGCTGCTCCAGCTAGGGAGTTCTGGTTGTGGAAGCAGCTCCGGTGTGTGACATACCCGGATCCAGCAACAGGGCAGAGGTGGTGCACATGGTTCTGAGAGTACCTGGAGCCCAGTGACTTTGGCATAGAATGCCCAAGCTCCAGCAGTCTCTGGCCAGGAGAAAGGCTCTGTGCAGAGGGAGGGAGGGCTCCAGAAGGCATGCGGCTACCAGAGTTTCTGGCCAGATAAGTGGGCTTGTGTAGAGGCTGGTAGGACACAGGAGGGAGTACGCAGGGTTGCGCAGCTCCCGCAGTTCCTGGTCAGGGAATGCGGAGGCCAGGTAGGTGCGTGTCACGGGTTGGGGGTTGCGGCACAGCTCTTATGGAGGTCTCGGTGGAGCCTAGCCCAGGAGTTTTAGGTTGCTATGAGCTGTGACGTCACAGCACTCTACCCAGGGAAAAGCCCAAGGCTCCAGTGTGCCAAAACTGTCTCACACTGCCCTTAAGGATTAAGGCCGTAAGGCAGCTCAGTCCCTGCCTTTAGGCTGCTCAGTCACTAGGTTACTAGGTCCCGCCCGATCATTGCTCTGGGACCCTGAGGGCAGAGCTTGCCTGGCTAGTTCTCTCACAATGGCTTCCTGCACCTAGCTCAGCAGCTCAGTCTGGGGCCCCAGACAATGCCCAAAGTTCTCCTCATTCCAGCTCAAGCTCTCCCCAAGGCAGTTGAACTGAGTGCCAAGTCCAAAAACACCAAAACAGTTCATAGGTAAGGCCTTTCCGGTTTGCAGTCTCACTGCTGCTTATACTTACAGTTGCCGGCAGGATTAGGTGGATCGAACACACGCAACCGCTTGCCAGTTTTCCACTGTTTTTGTCCTCCTCTTGGGATCCAGAAGTCCCTGTATCCTCAAAGGGATGATTATAGGCAGATCCCACCAGCCAGAGATGCCTGGGGTCTTATCTCCCCAGACTCACCGTCTGGTCTGTTATTTTTAAAACATATTTGTGTTCCTTGGACTCTGAGAATGATTTCTTTTCCAGTAGATTTATTTAAAGTGAACATAGGTTTCTGAAAGGGTACCACGTTAGTCCCACTAACATGCCTAGAGCTATGAAAAGGTCATGATGCGACTCTTTGCTTCAGATGAGTAGCCCTAGTAATGGCAAATCTACCTTCTTTCTAAGGTAGCTTTTATTTTTAGAAATGCCTAAAAAGCTTTTCTGAGTCTAGGGAGACAAATATGATTGAATTGAATGGTAATACCCTTTAAATAAAAAAGAAGTTTTATATATAAAGTCATATAATAACTATTGTTATTATATGTTATTAAATAACATATATAATAACTATATGTTATTAAATGTTGTGTAATTCATTTAAATTGGCTCTGATGACAAGTTCCAAAATTTTTTTGAGAATTTGCTAATGATTGCTCATTTAATTCTCAAACTAATTTAGTAGGATTATAGACCTATTTTATTATTAGAGAAGGAAGAAAGTTAGACCATGGAGAGAGAAATTAATGTTCTTGAGTCTAATGTTTTGTAAGCTTTTTGAGAGCTAATATGTGACTCATAAACACATAATTTTCCTCATATTTAGATGAATCTCTATGTTGTATAATTTATTGGTAATATATTGAATTCTGTGAACTTTATATATGTCCAAAGTAAAGATATAAATTAGAAATCAAAGTTAAAAATAAATTATGAGTTATTTTTATTATCTATCATTATTATTATTTTTAGAGAGAGTCTCACTTTGTCACCCTTGTTAGAGTGCTGTGGTGTCACAGCTCACAGTAACCTCCAGCTTTTGCGCTTTGGGGATTCTCTTGCCTCAGCCGCCTGAGTAGCTGGGACTACAGACTCCTGCCATAATGCCCTGCTATTTTTTGTTGCAGTTTGGCTGGGGCTGGGCTTGAGCACCCCACCCTCGTATATGGGGCCGGTGTTCTACTCACTGAGCCACAGATGCCACCCCAAATTTTGAGTTTTTAAACATTATGCCTCTACTTTCATTCTTTAGTATAGGTAATTTCCCATTTCTCCTTTTAATTTTAGAGTTCTGTTTTACTGTTGTGATTACCATACAATTTTTTTTCTTCTTGTTTTCTTTGTAGAGTTATAACTAATAGCTTGAAGATTCCTGGTTTTGGAAATTTTAAGTCATCTTTTTGATTTGGGGAGAAGTGTTGCTAACTGTAAATGTAATTTTCATAAACTTAATGAATTAAAGTAATGGTTAATGTAATCTAATACAATTATCATGGAGTAATTGCCAGTAAATGAATATAATATATAGTTCCTTTCAAATGTAATTTCTTTTCTTTCTTTCTTTTTTTTTTTTTCCAAATGTAATTTCTTGTAGGTAATTTTTGTCTTAGCAACTAGTCTGCAGGATTTCTTTACCAGATATCACTGGATAGTATGCTTGAAAGGTTGTGCTTTGCCATGCATATGCTCCTGACCTTTTCATGTTTTCTTTAGTAATACTTGTATAGTATCAGTAAGAGATTATGTTGACTAGTAAATTTTTTATCTTTTTTAGTAATACTTGGATAGTATCAGGAAGAAATTATGTTGACTAGTAAATTTTTTATCTTCTACCAGCTTTACATCAGTCATATCTATTAATAGGAAATTTCAAAAGACCCAAAATCATGTTTTTGGGGTTTTTTTTTTTTTTGTTGCTGTTGAGACAGAGTCTCACGCTATATCCTGAACACAGTACAATGGTGTAATAGCTCACTACAACCTCAGACTCAGGCTGTGGGCATCCCACTGCCTTAGATTCCAGAAGCAACTGGGATTACAGGTGTTTGCCTTGGCACCCATCAGGGCTTTTCACTTTTTTATTAGTCAGGGTCTCAGTCTTGCTCATGCATATTTCCAACTCCTGAGCTCAAGCAGTTCTCCTGCCTCAGCTTTCCACAATGCTGGGATTACAGGTATGAGCCATCACTCCTGGCCCAAAACCATGTTTAATAGTCTTTGGTTAGGTTAGACGGTTAAAATTCTTTTCTGGGAAAGAATAGTTATGTTAATTCCCAATACAGTAATGTATAGCTGATCATTATGTTTATTTTCTGGAGTCCTTTTGAGTCATCAGAGTGTTACTGGTACTGTTATGTATTTGTTGTTGCTCATC
Organism: Loris lydekkerianus; assembly: GCA_963574355.1. Classification (NCBI taxonomy): domain Eukaryota; kingdom Metazoa; phylum Chordata; class Mammalia; order Primates; family Lorisidae; genus Loris; species Loris lydekkerianus. Next base: position 18,291 of record CAUYPK010008610.1, on the reverse strand, counting down.
CATGTTACTTAGAACATAGGCTGAAAAAATGAAAAGTAATGACCTGGTCCAATTTCAGATTTTTTTTTTGTTGTTTCTTTTTAAGTATATCAAGTTCTTATTACTTTTTAAATTTTAATTTTACCTTTCTTTCTATAAAATTGGGGTCAGTTTTTGGCCTGGGGCTGGGTTTGAACCTGCCACCTCTAGCATATGGGGCCGGTGCCGTACTCCTTTGAGCCACAGGTACCGCCCTAGTACATTTTTTTTTTTAATCTCAATAGGCGCTTTTATGGCTACTTATAATTAATTTTAATTTTAAGGGTGTCTCTTACTATATAACTGAACTGTTGCTACATCTGAAGTATATGATATTTTTAAAATATTCCAGAGCTCATTTAATATTTAAATTAAAATGGTACCCTTACCTATTTTGGTAATTTTAAAAGCATTTTTATTTTTAATTACCATGGATATATAATAGTTGTATGTGTTTATGGGGTACATGTGATGTTTTGATAAAGGAATACAATGTGCAGTGATCAAATCAAGGTAGTTGGGATATCTATCACCTCACGCATTTATCATTTCTTTGTGTTAGGAATATTCCAATTCTGTTTTAGTTATTAAAAAATAATGAATTGTTAACAACACCCTATTGTGCTACTGATAATTCAATTTCATTTATTCTATCTGTCTTTTTGTATCCATTAACCATCTGCTCTTTATCTGCCTATTCCCACTACTCTTCCACCATCCTTCCCAACTTTTGGGAACCATTATTCTACTCTCAATCTCGATGAGTTTAGTTTCTTTTTTTTTTTTTTTTAGCTTTCACACACATCTGAGTGAGAACGTGTGATTTTGTCTTTCTATGCCTGGGTTATTTCACTTAACATAATGTCCTCCAGTTCCATGCATGTTGTTACAAATGACAGGATTTCATTCCTTTTTTCTGGCTGAATAATAATTCCATTTATATATATACCATGTTTTTCTTTATCCATTTATCTATTGATGGATACTTAGGTTGATTCCTTATCTTGGCTATTTGTGGAAGTGAAGATATCTCTCCAGTGTACTGATTTCCTTTCTTTTGGATATGTATGCAGCAATGGGGTTGCTGGACCATATGGTTGTTCTATTTTTAGTCTTTTCAATATTTCAGTAATTTTTAAGAACTTGATACTCAAAGTGTGGTTTCTAGATCAAGAATATTAATCTGTGTCACCTGGGAACTTGTTAGAAATGCAGAATCACAGGACCAGTCCCAGGTTTTTCTGAACTAGAATCTGTATTTTAACAAGATCCCCAAATGTTTGATATTACATTTACATATTACATCACCAGTATACACATTAAATTGTTAGCTCCATTGATGGTATAAAGGAGTGGCTCTGCGGTGCTTCCCAGGGTATCTGAAATTTAAGGTTTTTAAGACTACCATAGGCCACAGTCAGTATCATTGTTATTCAGAAGGATAGAGGAGGAGAAACACAGCTTGCCAGCAAGATAGCCTCATGCAGTCCTTTGTAGTAGTCCTTAAAGTAGCTTACGTGGTCACTATAAAGCTATCTTCTTTGGATTCACTGTCTTCCAAGCTTCTCTCTCTCCCCCATGTGATGGCTCAGAAATAGGAAATGAGATCTCCCTAAGGTAATTATAAGGAATGACATGGAAACTTCACCCTGCACAACAATCAACATACCTTTTAACAGTGCCATAATCATGGGTGCTAAGGACATGCCCCATTACTAGAGTCATAGCACTCAGGGAAGCCTGAATTAGGTGTCCTGTGAGGCATTTATAGTTCTTCTAAGTTCAGATGTAATCTGCCAAATAGGGGTTATTTTTTTCCATAAGCAGTATTTACAAGTGGCATCATTGATAATTTACCCTTGTCTGGTTTCCAGCGTTAACGGGGGGTGGGAAGTTATCCTAAAGGTCACATTTTAATGCAGTGAGGGAAAAAATTAGTTAAAATCACAGGGACTCCTGTCAGTAATTTAGACTCTAAGGGACATGAAGTGTTCTAATGCCTGAAACTCCTTTGGACCTGCTTTCTAATGACCATAGCTATGGTTTTATTATCAACCTACCCCCAAATGCTGTTTTATACTTTTTTCTCAAAAAATACTAGACTTCTTTGTTACTTTTAAGTCGTAGGGCCTGTCAGCAATTCTAGATCCTAGTATTATAATACTAAATTTACTATCTTTAGACAGGATGAGAGATTATAAATAAACATTAACTGTTATGTAAATAACGTCATTTGTTACCTTGATTTTGTAAATATTTAAATGTAAAATTTTGTGCTGGGCAAATAGGGGTTGCAGAGATATAGTTTCTGCTATCTCTGTTTATATTATAATAGGGAAGATAAGATGTACATAAATAAGAGCAAAGAATAAAGTTTTATAAGTCAGTAGTAGATTCTGTGCTATGGGGTTATCTTTCTAGTGAATGGATAGGTGGCATGACTCTTTGTTCACAAATTATATATGAATGTTAACTTGGTGGCAGAAATAGAGGGTGCCATGGTGCTTATATAAACTTATTTTCATAACAGGACATGGGTAAGGTAGTGTAGCATCTTTATCAAAACAGGTGACTCATAAATTATTTGCATAGACTTTTGCTGTGCAAACAATAAGCTGCAAAATCTTGTAAAATGTTTCTGAATATATTATATATAGCTTATTGCTTTTTAGTTCTGTGAAATTTTTGTGTGTTTATGGTTTTAACCATCTTTAATACTATTAAATTCACTTCTAGGCTGAGTGCAAATTTTTCTTTTCATTTGGGAATCACTCTTTTTCCAGATTGCCTTTTATGTTATTGCCTTTAGCATTATGCTACTTTTAATAAAAATAAACTTGTTTAAGCAGAAATTATTCTGTATTCATAGAGACAAATTATGTTTCTTGTGAAAAATCTTCCAACACAAAATTTTTAACTTTGTTTTCAGTAATGAAAGTAGGACATTTAGAGGTATCTGATACATGTATAGAACGAGCATGATGTAATTTGTTTTATAACAATAAGGTGAAGTAAAACCTTTATGAATTTGAGAATAGTTCTATAAAGACGTTCACAAAGTTGTTACAACAAATAAGAAATAATGCCTTCTGGAATTAACAATATATATTTTTAAATTTATTTAAATAATTTTCACTGGTTATGTAAGCTATAGGATGAAATTATAATATTTTAAATGACTTTATAATGTGTCTGTTTTTGGTAATTCTGGTATCAGCAGCGAGCTTCTTAACATTCTTGAATCTCTACCTGCTCACCGGCTTTTGTTGTTATCAGTGTTCTGGGCTTTGGCCGTTCTACCATCCTCCTATATGTAGTACTGTCTCATTGTTGTTTTAATTTGTATTCCACCCCTAATGATATATGACATGGAGTGTCTTTTCATATGTTTATTTGTTTTCTGTGTGTCTTCTTTGGCGAGGTGTCTATTTAGTTCTTTTGCCCATTTTTAAAATTGGGTTGTTTTCTTCTTAAGTTAAAAAAAATTTTTTTGTATATTTTGGATAACAATTATTAGGTATGTCTTTTGCAAATATTTTCTCCTAGTCTTTGTCTTGTCTTTTCATTCTCTTGAAATTATCTTTCACAGAGCAAAAGTTTTATAGTTTAATGAAGTCTACCATAAATTATTTCTTTTATTGACCATGCCTTTGGCTTTGTATCTAAAAAGTCATTGTCATACCTAAGGTCATCTAGATTTTCTCCCGTATTTTCTAGTTTGGGTCTATAATCTAATTTGAGTTAATTTTTTGTGAAGGGTATAAGGTCTTTCTCTAGGTTCATTTTTTTTTTTTTTTTTTTTTTTTTTTTTTGCATGTATGTGTCCAGTTGTCCCATCACCATTTGTTCGAAAAACTATCTTTGCTCCATTGCATTGCTCCTTTGTCCAAGATCAGTTAATTGTATTTATGTAGGTCTATTTTTGCTTTTAATTCTGTTCCATCAGCTGACCTATTTGCTCTTTCCTCTCTACCACACTGCCTTGATTACTACAATTTTATAGGAAGATGGAAGTGTCACTTTTTTGACTTTGTTTTTTTTTTCCTTTGATATTATATTGGCTCTTCTGGGTCTTTTGCCTCTCCATGTAAATTTCAGAATCAGTTTGTCAGTATCTACAAAATATCTTGTTGGGATTTTGATTGGGAATGCATTGAATCTACAGATGTAGTTCAAAAGAATTGACATCTTGACAATAATAGAGTTTTCCTGTCCATAAATATATATCTTTCTTTGATTTTGTTCATTAGTTTTATACTTTTCTTTAAATGGATCTTGACAATATTTTGTTAGATTTATTCCTAAATTTTCTGGATGCTGCTAATGTAAATGGTATTCTGCTTTTAATTTCAAATTCTACTTGTTCATTGCTGATATAGAAGAAAATGATTGGCTTTTATATATTAATCTTATACCCCACAATCTTGTTATAATCACTTACTAGTTTCAGGAGATTTTGCCATTTCTTTTCTACATGGACAATCATGTCATCTGAAAACAAAGATCTTCCATCACAGTCTATATACCTTTTATTTCCCTTTATTGTCTTATTTCATCACCTGATGTTGAAAAGCAAAAGTTAGGGAGGACATTTTGCCTTGTACCTGATCTTAGAAGGGGAAGCTTCTAGTTTCTCATCAGGTATGATGTTAGCTATATGCTTTTTATAGATTTTCCTTACCCAGTTGAGGAAGTTACCCTTTATTTCTTTTTTTTCTTTTTTCTCTCACCAAGTTGTGATTTTTTTTTTTTTTTTTATCATGATTGGGTATTATTGGGTCAAATGTTTTTTTCTGAATCTATTGGTATAGATTTTTTTGTTTTTTAGCCTGTTAATGTGATAGATGATTTAGTTGACGTTCTGAAGTTTAATCAGTTCTTACATACTGGAAATGAATTCAACTTGGTCATGGTATATAATTCTTTTAATACATAATTGGATTCAATTTGCTAATATTTTGTTGAGGATATTTGCATTTGTGTTCATTGGAAATGTTGGTATATAATTTTCTTGCAACGTCCTTGTCTGATTTTGGTATCAGGTGAATACTGGCCTCATAGAACGGGTTAAGAAGTATTTTATATTTTGCTGTTTTCTTGAAGGGATTGTGGAGAATTGGTATAACTTTTCCTTAAAGTATCATCAGACTTACGTGGATCTGGTGATTTTAGTTTTGGAAGGTTATTTATTGTATACTCAATTTCTTTAATAGATAGAGGCCTATTCAGATTGTCTCTTTCTTCCTTTATGAGTTTTGTCAGATTGTGTTTTTCAAAGAATTAGTCCCTTTCATCTAGCTTATCAAATTTGTGTGTGTAGAGTTGCTCATAGTATTCCTTTTAATGTCTGTGATATCAGGTAGTGATGTACCTCTTTTATTTCTGGGATTAGTCTCTTCTTTTTTATTCTTAGTTATCTTAGTATATAAGATTACTTATTAATTACTTACTGATTTTATTGCTCTTTTTAGAAAGACCATTGCCTGGTTTCATTGATTTAGTTTTTATTATTTCTGATTGAGTTTATTAGAAATCTTTTCTGTTTCTTATTAATCTGGTCAAAGATTTATCGATTTTATTTCTTTTCGAAGAACTATTCTGTTTATTTTCTGAATGATTCTTTTGTTTTTAATTTCATTTATTTCTGATTGAATTTTGGTTCTTTTCTTCTGTTAGGTTTGGGATTGGATTGCTCTTCCTTTTCCATTTCCTTGAGATGATTCATTAGGGTATTGATAAGTGCTCTTTCTGTTTTTCAGATGTGGGCATCTAAGATCATAAATTTCCCTCTTAGGACTGCTTTTGCAGTGTCCCATGGGTTTTGGTAGCTTGTGGCTTCATTGTCACTATGTTCAAGGAATTTAATTTCCTCCTTGAACCAGCTGTCATTCAGTGTAAGGTTGTTTAGTTTCCATGACTTTGTATGGACATGAAGATTTTTGTTGGAGGTAGACTTTTATTCACCTATGTTCTGAAAAGATACTGGGTATAATTTCTATTCTTTTAATTTTGTTGAGGTTTGATTTATGTCCTGAGGTATGTTCGGCTTTGGAGTATAATCCATGGGCTCACAAGGAGGACATTATACTCATTAGCTGTGTGACGGTATGTTCTGTATATGTCTTTATTAATCCTAATTTTTTGAGGGTTGCAGTTAAGTCCCTTATTTCCTTGGTTAGTGTCTGTTTAGAGGAATCTGTCCAATTCTATCAGAGGGGTGTTAAAGTCTCCAGCTGTTATGGTGTTGTAGGATATCATATTGTTTAGACCAATTAGGGTTCATTTCATAAATTTGGGAGCATTTAAGTTGGATGTATATATTTAGAATTGAAATGTGCTCTTGTTGTATTATTCCCTTGACCAGTATATAGTGACCATCTTTGTCTTTCTTGACCTTCATTGCTCTAAATACACTTGTAACTGAAAATAAGATTGTAACCTCTCCTTTCTTCTGATTTCTAGCTGCCTGAAATACTGTTTCCCAACCCTTCACCCTGAGACTTTTTTTGTCCTTTGAGGTTAAATGTATTTCCTAAAGATAGCATATAGTTGACTTATGTTTTCTTACTCCAGTCAGCCAGGCTGTGCTTCTTCAATGTGGACTTCAAGCCAGTCGCATTGACTGAGAGAATTGATAAATGTGGTGGAGTTCTCTTTGTCTTGTTTTGTGGAGGTCTGACACCTAGTTTTATCACTTGGGCCATTGTGGAAGCTAGGCTTTGACATTACATTTCTGGGTGTATTTACTTTGCGGGTGGTCCATTGTAATGGTCTGTGTGTAGTATGGGTTTTGAGTACTTCCTGTAGGTCTGGTCTTATAGTGACAAATTTCTTCAGTGATTGCTTGTCAGTAAAATATTTGATTGCTCCATCAAATATGAAACTTACTTTAGAAGGATACATAATCCTAGACTAGAAGTTGTTTTGTTTGAGTATGTAATAAGTCAGAGTCCAGTCTCTTCTAGCTTATAAATTTTAAACTGAGAAGTCTCCTGTCACCCTGATGGATCTGCCTCTGTAGGTTAATTAGTTGTTACTGGTAGTAGTTTGCAGAATTTTCTCTTTTCATTTTGACTTGGCCAAGTTCATTACATTGTGTATAGGAGATGCTCTGTTTGTATTGAGGTGAACAGGGGTTTGATATGAATCTAAAAGGAGTGTGTCAAAAATCTTTGGTGATGCTTGGGAAATTTTCAGTTGTGATATCTTCTAGCAGGGCTTCCATACCTTTGGGTTGTTCTTCTTCTCCTTCAGAAATACCTATAATTCCTGTGTTTGTACATTTTGTGAATTTTCTTAAGAGATTGCTCTGCTTTGACTCTCTTCTGCCTCTTTAAATGCCTGAGTTAGCTCAAGACCCTTATTCTCTAGCTCTGCAGTTCTTTGTTCTCCATGGTCTAATCTGTTATTGATACTTTCAACCAGATCTTTAAATTCCTTGGATATCTTGTATAATGCTTAGTCAGGGCTTTTGGTGTGCCCATCTCCAGTATAGTATTCATTATCCCCAGTAGGTAAGTTTTTATTTCACATCCTCTCATCTCTTCCCTCTTCTGGTTTCTCATGTCCTTTAAATTGCTTTATGCCCATGTGTAGCCATCTATCATTTTCTACTTACTAGTGAGAATATATGGTGTTTGGTTTTCCATTCCTGAGGCATGTCACTTAGTATAATGGTCTCCACTTCCACCTAAGTTGCTACAAATGACATTATTTTATTCCTTTTTATCACTGAGTAGCACTTTATTGCGTGCATACACACACCACATTTTTTAATCCACTCGGGAATTGAAGTACACATAGGTTGATTCTATATTTTTGCAACTGTGAATTGTTCTACAATGAACATTTGAGTGCAGATGTCTTTGTGATAAAATGACTTCATTTCCTTGGGGTAAATACTCAAGTAGCGAGATTGCTGAGTTGAATGAGATGTCTACATTTATTTCTTTGAGGAATGTCCATATTGTTTTCCATAGAGGTTGTACTAATATGTAGTCCCACCAGCAGTATGTAAGCATTCTTTTTTCTTTGTATCCACACCAGCAGCTATTATTTTTTGACTTTTTAATAATGGTCAGCCTAATAAGCATAAGATGCTATCTCATTGTAGTTTTAATTTGCGTTTTCCTGATGATAAGTGATGTTGAACATTTTGTTTTTTATAATTTGATGGCCATTTATCTAATTTTTTTTTTTTTTTGGAAACTTCTATTGTGTTTTTTGCCTCCTTTTATGAGGTGTTTTTTTTTTTCTTGCTGACTTAAGTTCTTTGCAGACTTTGGATATCAGTCCTTTATTAGATACATAGTTTGTGAATATTTTCTCCTATTCTGTAGGTTGTCTATTCACTCTGTTGATTATTTCCTTTGCTGTGCAGAGTTTCTTTTTTCTTTATTAAAAAAATATGCTTCTCCTCAAGTAATCATAATTAAGAGAGGTTTTTAAGTTGAAATTTTGTTAAAAGCTAAAGGTTTTTTATTAAATGTATGAATGTATACTATTAATATAATTGCTTACCAGATAACTCACTTCATCTAAATTTAGATAAACATTTTTATTTTTGAAATCTGAGGGCTGCAATCTTAGTATAAATACCTTTGTGTTAATATTGTGTAACTGACTTATAGGTAGGGTACCCCTCATTGACTGATGTCATTGTTTCTGAAGAAAAATGTTAGGTATATGTCATAGGACATGAGGGAATATTAGGTGGTATACACTTACCAGCACTTCCCCATAGGTTTAGTTGCTATGCATTAAACAAGATAATGTTTACTAAGAGATGTTTTTCCCCATTATTTGTTTGTTTTTCAGTTTACTGTTAGCTTAGCCCTACGCCTTTTTATTTTTTAGTGTATTCAAAAAGATACCCTCTACTACACTCTAGGTAGTAGAGTATGTTCAAGTTATAACCATTTGGACTTTATAAATACTTCGTTTCTTTTATACATTAGGATATACTCGTGACAAGTATTATGCCTATCATAGGTATTTCTTTTTTTATAAATAATATTACTCATGTAAAAATATTTTTTTAGGCTAAGTATGGTGGCTTAAACTTGTGATTACTTGTTTTTCCCAGTAATCTGGGAGGCTGAGGTGGAGGATTGCCTGAGACCATGAGTTTGAGACCAGTCTGGGCAATATAGTAAGATCCTGTCTTTATGAAAAATAAATAAAAATATTAACCATGCATGGTGTCATGTCCCCAGCTACTTGGGAAACTAAGGCAAGAGGAGTGCTTGAGCCTAGCAATTCAAGGCTGCAGTGATTTACGAGTGCACCATTACATTCTAGTCTGAGCAACAGAGCGATGCCTTGTCTCAAAAGAAAAATAAATCATTTTTATTGTTGAGTTTTATAATCAAAGGTCTAGTAATAGGGCTCGGCACCCATAGCACAGTGGGTATGGTGCCAGCCACGAACACCCAGGCTGTCAAGTTAGAACCGAACCTGGCCCGGGCCAGCTAAAACAAGAACAACTGCAACAAAGAAACAGCTGGATGTTGTGATGGGTGGACCTGTTGTCCCAGCTACTTGGGAGGCTGAGGCAAGAGAATCACTGGACCTCAAGAGTTGGAGGTTGCTGTGAGCTGTGAGACTCTGTCTCAAAAAAAAAAAAAGTCTAGTAATAGGATGTTAAATTAAGAAAAAGTATTTTAGTTTTTAAATGGCAACTTTTGTGTTCTATTTTTTCCTTTATACACATATACTGAGAGATAATTAGAATAGATATTATTAAGCATGTACTGTAGATGAGGTAACTAAGCCTCAGAGATTTGGTTTGTCCAAAGTTACATAATTATAAGGTGGAAGACTAAATAGCCATAGAAATATGTTGCACATTTGAAAACAACACACAGGAAATGAGTTTTACATATTCATAAATTTTTTATTTTACATGTTTACTTATATAAATATTTTTTCCATACTCATGTTTTGTATGGAAGAAAGATTTCAAAATATATTTAGTCATTAAAGTGAATTAGAGTAGATATAAAGTTGTAGGACTTTGGTTTAGAATTTAGTAAACCCAACAGGTATGGCAAAGAAATAGGGTAAAAGTGGCAGGTGAAAGTATTAAGTAAAGAACTCTATAAAGGTAATGATGCAGTGTGGATCCTTTTTCAGGGTCAGTAAAACTGAAGAAGAATTATTTATCCCTTTACTGGTGGTTCTTTGAGCCTGCCCAATACTTTTCTTCTATGTATAAAGGAGGATTTCCTAGGAGTGGAGCTCAGAAATCATTCTTAAGGTTGTTTGCAGGAGGTTTAAAACTCTGCAAGTGTGTGCATTTGTCTTCTTTAAAAACAGAATTTAAATTTTTACTTTATTCCAAAAAGGAAACTTGTGTGATTTAGGTTGATTTTGCTGAATGAAGTTATTATAATAAATAAAATAACCCTTGAAGGACTTTATATCTTTATAATTGCCTATTTTGTGTGAGTACAGATTTTACCTAGTTTAAAAGAATTTTCTTTAAAGGAACATTATTTTTGTAAAGAAAATACCCACTGTGGTATTGCATAGCCTATTGAGAAAATAGATTTAGAATTTTATGACTTTTCTGTGAATGTAATATTTGGCTTACTGTTGCTACTGTTAAAGAAAAATTTTAATGTAAACAATAATATCTAATCCCAAGAAGAAAATTGTATTTCCTTTTAATTTTATGATTGTTTATTTTAAAAATGTATATCTAAACAAAAGTGGTAACAAAGATAATTGCCAATCACAATTTAATGGCATTAAAAAAATAGTTTTGATTCTTTATTTTGTGTTCTGTACTCTAGTTTCTTAAAATCTTTTTTTCTTTTTTAAATATGACTTTCAGGTTATATTAAAATTTGCGATTATAAAACCTGTGAAAACCAAAAGGATAACAATAATAAAGGATTTGGGCTGGCTGAGGTAACTTCTGTCTATAATCCTAGCAGTTGGGGAAGCCAAGGTTAGGAGGATTACTTGAGGCCATGGGTTAGAGACCAACCTGAGCAGCATAGTGAGACTTCATCTCTTCAACAAATAAACAACCCCCTAACCCCAAAGTACTCATCAATACAATAGGCCTCTGCATCTGTAGACCCTGCTACTCAGGAGCCTGAGGGAGGATTGCTTGAGCCCAGGAGTTCAAGGTTGTAGTGAGCTATGATAACACCAGGGCAATAGATTAAGACTCTGTCTCAATTTAAAAAAACAAATAAATAAAGGCAACAGAGTGAGACCCTGTCTCAAGAAAAAAAAAATTAAAGATTTGGTTGAAGCAGCTCATGTAACTCGTAGCTGCAAACTGACTATAGTTTCCTGCCCATTATAAGGCTATTTTAATTATGAATAAGACACTTACATGTAACTATTGGCCTGTAATGACATCTAGTATCTAGTGAATTAATGTTGGTAATTTAAAATTACTCAGTAGTTGTATATGGTTCTTTTCTTTCTCATGGGTGATTTGAGGTAGTATTTATTTATTTGTATACTGTGGTTATTTTTGAAAATTTGGATATCTTTGGTGGTTGTGAGAGATCACTCTCCAATTTAGGATCCTGTTGTTTGTTTAGTGTATAAGCAGTTCAGATAATAACATGATTTTACGTTGAGTGCATATAAACTTATCTATGTGGTGAAGCCTTTTAAGAGGTGATTATCATTGATACATGTTTCTCATAGTGGCTTTTTTGATGTCATGAAGTTTAATGGGGGTTACTTTGGGTGCCCTTTAGAATTTGTTACTATGACTATCGTTATAGAATAAACTTGGTCAAAAGTATCCAGGGATGGTTGCTGTTTGGTTATCTTTAAAAGTGACCTATCTTGAGATGTAATAAATATGTCTTAGGAGATTGGGGAACTACCTAGACTTCAAGATGTATACATCAGGACTATAATTAAAATGTAGTCTATTTCTTTACTATAGAGACATTAAATTGTTTCTCTGAATAATATCTTAGCATAAGGGCACTGTCTTCCTTTTTAGAAAAATGGAAATCGGATAATATGAAGTGGGTATACGTTTGACATCATTTGGGAAAAAGAAAGCTATTTAGGAGTCATGACTCTTATCACCAGAGAAGTGCTGTTTATTGTAAGTCATCAGGTGTTCAGTATGGTTTTTTATAGTGTAGATATAATTTACTCTCAGAACTTTTCAATTTTGCTTTATCTGATTCCATGTTTATTAGTACTTTGTTGGAACTTAAAATCTTTAGACTATAGTCTTCTAGGTGTCTTGTTGCGAGAGAGTATCATTCATGTTAATGAGTATGATATTACTAGTGAGTTTTGTTGATTTGTCAGGCACTGGCGCTTCATCAATGCTGAGTTCTTAGACAAAGTTGTGTTTTAGGATTTTTAATGATGGGAACCTGATCTTACCAAGATGTTAGTGAAGTCCTGTCTTAATTTCCAGTTGGATTACATCTTTGACTTCTAATCTATTTTTTTATAACCTCAAAATCAAGAAAAATATTGTGACTTTGTAAATATTTTAAGAAGATTTGGAAACCCTAATAAATTTAAATGTATACTTATCTCTTGGGATATGCTGGGAATTGGTTCTAGGACTCCCATGTATAGCAAAATCACCTATGTTCAGGTCTCCTGGTTTACCCTGTGGAACCCGTGTAAATGAAAAGATAGCCCTTCATATATGTGAGTTTCACATTTTGTGAATACTGTATTTTCTATTTGTTGGATTGAAAAAAATACAAGTATAAGTGGACCCACACAGTTGAAACCCATATTGTTCATGGGTCAACTGTAATTTATAATTCCAGACGTGTGTATTTGATTTAACAAGGAAACTTTCTGCTTTTGATAATTGAAAGTTAGTTGAAATAGAATTTGTCTTACTCTAAAATGTAAAGAACAATACTGAATTATCTTGTTAGGTATGATGATAAGGATGTTTAAAGATTTTTTTTTTCTTTTTGAGACAGAGTCTCACTTTGTCACCCTTGGTAGAGTGCTGTGGCATCACAGCTCACAGCAACCTCAAACTCTTGGGCTTAAGCGATTCTCTTGCCTCAGTCTCCCAAGTAGCTGGGACTAAAAGTACCCGCCACAATGCATGGCTATTTTTAGAGACAAGGTCTCACTCTGGCTGGGCTGGTCTTGAACCTGTGAGCTCAGGCAATCCACCCGCCTTGGCCTCCCAGAGTGTGAGGATTACAGGCATGAGTCACTGCGCCTGGCCCATGTTTAAAGATTTTTATAACATCTGCCTAAATAATGAATCCAGATCTTCTCAGAATATTGAGTTTAGTGAATGAGAAGAGGGAAAAAGAGAATGACTTACTGTTTCATTCATTTTGGTTATGGATCAGTTTTCACAGAAGACAGAAGAATTTCAAATTTTTGAAGAAGAGTAAGTCCAGGCGTGGTACCTCACTCCTGTAGTCCTAGTACTCTGGGATGCCAAGGTAGGAGAATTGCTTGAACTCAGGAATTGGAGACCAGCCTGAGCAAGAGAAAGAACTCAGGAATTGGAGACCAGCCTGAGCAAGAGAAAGACCCCCATCTCTACTATTAAAAAAAAAAAAAGAAAGAAAGGAAGGAAGAAAAAGAAAAGAAAAAAAAAAGGAAAGAAAACTTCTCCATGTATAGTCCCAGGTATTTGGGAGGCTGAGGTAGGAAGATTGCTTAATCTCAGGAGTTTGAGGTTGCTGTGAGCTAGGCTGATGTCATGGTCCTCTAGCCTGGGCAAATTGTTCTATAGTTTTAACTTATGTGTGCATGTATGTTTCTGTATTACTTTCCTTTTAATAATATATGCTTTGCATTCATGGGTGTGTGAGTCCTTGTTATAATCTGCCACCTCCAAAATTAGGTCAGAGGCTTTTTTCTTTGTATGTTTATTTTTCATGAGTTTAGTATTTTATATACAACTAGAGGGTGCAAAAAAAAATTTATATGCATTTTAAGAAAGGAAAAAAACTGTATTAAAATTGTAATGCTCAAGTCACATTTGACTTTTGTAATTACCAGAGGCAAAAGTAATGTAACTTGTACTCATCTTTTGTTATTGTTATATATTGAGTATTATAATTTTAATACAGTTTTTTTCTTTCTTAAAATGTGTATGCATTTTTTGGCACCCTCTGTATATTCTAGAACTTGTTGGTATAAAGGTACCTGTATAAATATTTACTATCTAATAGTTCATTAATCTGATTTCTTTTTAATGACAACTCATATTTTTATATTTTTAAAAAACTAAGACAAAACAATTAAGTGTTTTCCAACTTTAATGCTTTTCCAGTAAAACTAAACTACTTTAAAATGTAATTTATTTCATTATTTATATTACATTAGGTGAAAAAGTATTTCTCTCTTATTATTTTTTTGTGCAACTGTAAATGTGAGTTTACAAAAAATAAACTCTCCTTAATTGTACTGTTTCTTTTTTTTAGGTTGTTATGGAGTTGATGGAGAGAGTGACTCTATTATGAGTTCGGCTTCTGAAAACTCCACTGAACCTTGGTTTTGTGATGCCTGTAAATGTGGTGTTTCTCCTAGTTGTGAGCTATGTCCTAATCAAGATGGAATTTTCAAGGAGACAGATGCTGGAAGGTTGATTTTATAATTATGTTGGGTTCATGTACTACTTTATAATGTTTCTGCTTTTGACTTACCTGTTCTATTTGGGTTTTCTGAATTACACATTTTCATTTAATTGCTTCTTTTTATCTCCTTCACATAGAGTAAATGGCTACTAGACTATAGATGGGGAAAGGAGGGAGGAAAAACCATTTATTGAGTACCTGCATTGCCTTTTCACCCATAATCTCATTTAATATTAATAATGACCCTATTATGAGGTAGGTAGGTATAGGTATAGTATCTAGGGCTCAGATCATTTCGACAATTAATTAGTTCAAGGCCACAAACTAGGGAATCGTCAAATTTGAGCCCAAATTGGTCTTGTCTGACTTTAAGACTTTATCAGGAGATAGAATTTATGCAGTAATTTTAAAAAGGGGAAGTTTAATATAAAGAACTATTAAGCTATGATAAAAGAGTAACCATAAGAGAGAGAAGAACTCTTAAGGATATCCAGGGACTAAGGTAGTGGCAAAATTGGAAGGATGACCTCTTCCCTCAGCTTGGGGTTCAGATTTTGTTGGCAAAATTATAGCTATAGCCTACTGAGTGGCAGAGAAGTATCTGGTTTGTCTGAGTCAGAGGGGAAGCAGGGTGCTGGTTTGCAGCCTGGAGAGTCATAGAAAGTGATCTCCAGGTTGAACTAGAGATTCTAGGTCACTGAGGGACTGTGCCTATGACTGGGGCAGAGCGCAGGTGGATGTGCTCTGCCTGTCCCTGCTGGGAAGCCCCTACCTCCTACAGTACCCTCTACCTTTGAGCTTATAGTGCCCTCTGCTATTGGGCTTATTGACATGCTGACTGTGAAGGAGAAATACTGAAGAATTTCTGTCCATTATTGCAGAGCAAATACTGAAATATGAATTTGATGTTGAGAGGCAATAAATTGATAAAACTGGCATAAAGACCTATATTTTTTTTTACTAAATTCACACTCTTGTTTGTTACCATATTTTAGTAGTTGTCATCATAATAGTGTTGACATCTTTCATGTTTTTTACCATCTGGGTTTGTGACTTGAATATAAAGGTAATTTTTAACCTTTTGTATTTTATATAGATCAGTAGATCACTCTCTTTTCCTTCCCTTTCTTCCCCAGTTTAAAAGGGTGGAGGTACTTAAATTTTTATTTTGAAATGTAAGGATACATACTACTTCACTATTTTTTAAACACGTTTAATATTGTATAGACAATCTATGTAAGCTATCATAATAATTTTAACATATAAAAAGGTAGGATACATTTTGTCCTAAAAGAAAGGATGGGCTTTTAAGTTAAGTAACACAAAAATAAAGAATATTTTTATTTTTTTCATTTTTGCCTCCGTCAGTGGATAGACCCTTGAGAAATGTTGCCTACACATTGCTGGGATAGCATAGAATCTACCTTGGAATCTTGGAGAGCCCTCTGTGTTGATATCCAGGAAATGACTCAAAAATTTTTTTCCTCATCCCCAATTCAAAAATAAAATATATAATAGATATATTGATATATTTACATGGATTTGCGGCCTTAGATGTGGGCATTATTTTATGTTTGGACTGGAGTTTATAGGCCTTAAAAGTGTGTACTTCATGTCAAATTGCCTGTATTTGAATTCTGTTTTTTTACTGTAATTATAGACAAATTATTTAACCTTTTTTCCCTCTGTTTCCTTAGTACTGTTAAAAAGATTAAGTGAAGTGATTCATGCAAAATAATTAGTACAGTTTCTGGTACATAATAAGTGATCCTTGCTCCTACTGTTGCTGCTGTTGTCATTGCTAGTGCTTCCTTATTAACAGTATTGCTGCACTTAAGATAATCTTGAAGTACCAGCTGCTGCATACATATTTTTGGTAACTCTTCTGTTCCTGTGAGTTGATATTTATGCTGATAAGTTATGTAAATAAGTAAGGCAATTATTGAAAACACAAAGCTTTTTGTTAGGGAATTTTTTTCTTCTTAATAATTTAAAAGTTCTACTGAAAAATTGTAAACTGGTTGTCTCTTCATACTACCATAATCCACAAAGCAACTTGTAAATGAAGAAAAGTGAGACCCCTTAACCCATTTAGATTTGCCTGAGTGATATTTGTGTTGGCTACTGTGGATGTTATGTTTCTTCCACCATGTGAACACTTTATTTATGTTTATGTCCACATTCACGCATAGCAGTGATTTTCAACCTTCCTAATGCAGCAAACCCTTTAATACAGTTCCTCATGTTGTGGTGACCCCCAATCATAAAATTATTTTGTTACTTCATAACTGTAATTTTGCTACTGTTATGAATTATAATGTAAACATCTGATATGCAGGATGTATTTAGGCGACCCCTGTGAAAGGGTCGTTCTACCCCCAAAGGGGTCGTGACTCACAGGTTGAGAACCGCGGATGTATATGCTGTAGTGGAAATTTCAGGTGTTGGTATATTTTGGATGATGTGATATTAGGTTGATTCAAGCAAGGCATTAAAAAGCCAAGAAAATTTAACAAGCTTTTTAGTATTCCATATTCTAGTGGAAAGCAGGGGAAAAGAAAGTAATGTGTGGGAAGAATGGAAAAGGTTTTGAGGTTGACTTATAAAATACGGACTTAATTAGGGTTTTTTTCCCTTTATTCTTGGGAGTTACAAGTTCTGCGTAGAAAACCATGTGATTTAATGTCAGAAAACCATCAGTACGTTCTTATCATGAAATGTTTATATCTTTTGGACAGAATTTTTCTTACGTGTTTTTGTAAACCTGATTGTGGGGAATATTAGCAATGCTCTTTATGTACTTTATTGATTGTCCTCCATTCTACTGTGAATGAAATGGGGCTCTGAACTAAATTCCTTAACTTTTTAAATAAGCATTATTGTGTAATAGGCAGCGCTGAATGTTTTAAATTTCAGAAGGATTAAATGATTTTCTAATATAATAAAGAAAGCAAGAGCTTTTGCTTTTTACTGTGATTATAGACAAATTATTTAACCTTCTTTCCCTCTGTTTCTTTATTTCTTTATATTATATTATTACATATATTATATTATTTATTATATTAGTAAATAATTTAATCCTTCTGAATCCATTTCTTGATATGCAAAGTAAGAATTCTTCTGAACCCATTTCTTTTTTTTTTTTTTTTTTTACAACTATTTTATTTTATTTTATTTATTTTTTTAAAGCAGGAACTCAATTTTTTTGCCTCAAGCAGCTGCTTAAATAGAGTGTGGGGATGGGGCGGGGAAAGAAGGCAGGGGAAGAGGTACGTGACAGGGTTGGACCAATGGCATGGTACCACGTTGGCTGCATCTAGGTAGAGGCAGTTTCAGGCCGGGCCTTGCTGAGTCATTGCTATGCGGAAGTAGCTCGATGGATCTACTTCTAGTCAGGCTCCGGAAGTTGCACTAGGCCTCAGCACATGGCAGGGCCCAACAATTCCCTCTTTTGTTTTTTGTATGGTGGAAAAACATAGCCCCTGTCTTAGGTTGCCTGCTCTTGCAGTTTCAGTCTTACCCGTCATGGGGATACAAACATTAATGGTTTGGTCCCTGTCTTAGGTTGACTGAACGCAGAGTGATCTTACCCATCTTTGGGTACTATGAATGTAATCTACCGTGCAGCCTCTCCATATCCTGTCTTAGGTTGTCCCAGTTTTGGGAATCTTTAAAAAGAATGTTTTCAATTAAAACAATATGTATA
>CAUYPK010008608.1:0-14716 GCA_963574355.1 Loris lydekkerianus | reverse complement strand
CCCCCCCCGCCCCCCCCCCCCCCCCCCCGGCCCGCCCGGCCGGCGCGGCCCGGCGGCGGAGGAGGAGCAGGAGGATGAGGAGGAGGAGGAGGAGGATGATGATGATTTATCGTGGCCCCTTTAGATATCCAAGTAGTGAGGGCCAAGGTCTGCCCAAGTGATCAAGTGCTGTGGATGTGTGTGTTGCTTCCTTTTATTTATTTATTCTATGTTCTTGTGTGTGGATTTTTTGCATTTTTTATTTATTTATTTTTGAAACAGGGTCTCACTCTGTTGCTCAGGCTGGAGCATGGAGTGCAGTGCTGTGAACCCAGCTCAAACTCCTAGGCTCAACCAATCCTCCTGCCACAGCCTCCTAGGACCTGGGACAACAGTACACACTACCCCCTCTGGCTGCCTGCCCCGTCTTTCTTTCTTTTAGTGACAAAGTCTCACTGTGTTGCTCAGGCTGGTCTTGAACATCTGGCCTCAAGTGACTGTCCTGCTACCGTCTCCCTATTTCTAGGTTCACAGAGCCATCTTTTGTTTTATTAAAATATCGTGCCCTACTGGATAATAAGTGGTCACATCATGGCTTTCAATATCCAGTAAAAATAAGACTTTTAAAAAATTCCTTATTTGTCAGTAATTATCTACCTTTTCAAAAACTCATTGATATAGTCATGGACAAATCAAAAACATCATGATACTATCATATTACTTAACTCATTTTCAAAGGCCCTTAGTGCTTCAGTTGAAAAACCACAGGGCTTATAAATTAACTATAACTTAAAAGCAACAAGATCAACTACAAAAAAAGACAAAATATTTGAAATACTTATGAGGCATAATGGCATGTAAACTTGGATAAATTCTTTAACTGGAAATGCATGTTCTTTTCAAAAGCATGAATTAAGTTTTTTACTTTTGTTATTTTTTGGTGGGGGCAGTGTTTCACTATGTCACCCTCAGTAGAGTGCCGTTGTGTCACAGCTCACAGCAACCTCAAACTCTTGAACTTAAGCAATTCTCTTGCCTCAGCCTCCCAAGTAGCTGGTACGACAGGCACCCACCACAACACCTGGCTATGTTGTTGTTGTTGTTGTTGTTGTTGTTGTTGTCATTGTTGATTTTAGCTGACCCAGGCCAAGTTCAAACCTACCAGCCTCAGTGTATGTGGCCAGCACCCTACACACTGAACTACAAGCACCACCATACTTCTGTATTATTTTTAACCATAGTGTAAATCACTCAAATGTAAACTGATAAAAAATGAGCTATTGTTTTAATAGATACGTAATAATTCCACTTATTTATGGGTTATTTTGATACACACATATAATACACTTGTGTGCTTTGAGTGTACATTGAACCCAAAGATTTAAAAACTGAAAATAGGACTTATCATACCTTTTTAAAAAGGATTTGGCTTTTGAATTAAAGATACCTGACTGGCATGCTTGCTGCGTCGATTAAGGGAGAGAGAATCAAAGGAGATTGACACTAACAGAAATATTACTTTTACCTGATTTCCAGTTTATGTCAATGTATTTGTGCCTATTTGTATAGATAACTGTATAATTTGGAATATGCCATTGATCCAAAATTTCAATTAATTTTCACAGTAAAATTTCAAGTTATTAGAAAAGATCTATTCTGACAGAATGCAAGTATAGGGGGGGGTAATCAAAACTCATTCTATAGTTTAAAACAATAATGGTGATAAAATAATAATAGTATTTTATATGCCTTATATCAGGCAAACGTCATAAGGTTATACCTACTTCCACATGCATAGCATTAGTTATTTATAACAACTCTCTTGGATAATATGAATTATGCCCTTAGATAAAATAGGAAAAGTAAGGAATGCAGTGACTTTTCCAACATTTTTTTTTTTTGGCTGGGGCTGGGTTTGAACCCGCTACCTCCAGCATATGGGGCTGGCGCCCTACTCCTCCAACTTCTTCTAGTGAAGTGATGGAATCAGGATTCCAAACCAGTCTAACAGGAGAGCCTGTACTTCGCCAGGTATTAATATGTCAAATTTATGTGGATCCCCTATATCCTTTGGATGACTGACGCTCTGAAAACAAATGACTTCTTAGTATGTAAACGGAAGATTGATTGTTCTTAAAGCCCTGAACAGACAGGCCAGGGTTATTCATTTGTCAGCATCTAAGAATACAGTAATTAGTGTACCTTCCTAGGAAGATACTGTATCACATCAGAAGTATAAATTAGGATACAGCCCACTAAGTTGTTAATTAATAAATAATTTCTCTTAATTTGTCCCCAAATAAATTGACGATTTCCCAAGTATCTATTAACATGTAATGAGTTTTTTTGGAAATGGTTGCATTTATATTCCCTTTAAAGTCCAATAAAAACACACTGCTTTTCCGAATTAAACAAAAGAACTCTCTGAAGAGTTCTCTGAAGACCCACACCCCTCCCAGATCACCCACGCTAGCTCAAGGCCTATTACTCTCCTCAAAGTACCCTTGCTCTCCTGGAGGACCTTCCTTTTAAATAGCAGTCACTTTGTATGGCTATCTGTAAGCTACTTTATTAGCGAGATGGAGGCGTACACTGGAGTTGACTCAGTAACAGAACTATTTACTGATTAAAAGCCAGAAAAGCCAGAGAGGTAAAACCCAGTGCCTAGGAAAAGATAGCTTTGCTAATGGATCCAGTCTGGAAAATAATTGCATGAATCAGCTAGTACAGCCTCCATTCTCCAGTGAGATAACTGAGATTGAAGGACATTAAGTAAATCGCCCAAAGTAATGCATCTTGCACATGGCAAAGCCACATTCTCACCATCAAATTCCGTCAGTGGCTGACTGCAGTGGCTGTCAACACAGGTGGCACATGCTGAAGCACTTTACTCTCAGAATGGCTTCCCCCCCGCCCAGGATTCATATTCTCAACATTTGCCAAATACCCAGGCCCTTGTAAGTCATCTACAGCATCTCTTCCTGACGTCACTGCCCATCCCAACTCTTTCATATATCCTGAAGTCCTTCTCTGCTGCTCAAACGTCATTGCTATTGCCATAATTTAGATACGATATTTCTCAGAAGCACCCTGATGGCTGTCTTCTCCTCCTCCCTCTTAATCCATGCTCCACGCTGCTGTCAATATATTCTTTCTAATATATAAAACGTGTCATATTTAAAGTCATTCAATAGGCTTTGACTACAGCATAATACATTTCCTGCCTTCACATGTGTCCTATGTTGCATCACCTGGTGTTCATTTTCCCCACTTTGGAACCAGATGACTGTTTGATAAATCTGCCAACTTTCTTTGCTTCCCACAGTTATTGCATTATATGGCCATATTTTTTGCATGTCCTGAGTGTTTGGTTATAAATAAGGAATCCAACTGTACTTTAAGAATAATATCTACTGCTAATTAGAAAATATATTTAAAGATGCAAAATCAGTCTCTTGGGATAGATGTTATGACAGGGGAATCTTATTTTTATAGTTAAAAATACATCCTGCAATCGAGTGGGCAATTATACTTAAAGTGTAAAATCATCACTTCCATGAAATTTATGTGAATGCAGTCAAAACACATGCTAATTAGATCTTTCATGGCATGAGGTAGACAGATGTATCCTGTGTTTTTATTGCATAATTTTACAATGTTTTATGTAAGTTTTTATTATTACCTTGGTGGGGAGCAGATGAAGTATCTAAATTAAATTTTTAGGAATGTCATAAACTAATGAGGTCATTAAGAGATTACAATAATAAATATATCTAGAACCATCATTTTCATTGCAGAATTTATATAATTAAACACAATTTAATTTTTTTTTTTGTAAAAGACTCAAGTTTAGTAAGGTTTTCCTTTTATCTTCAGAATACATCTTGAGGTACGTAACTTAAAGAGACATAATTGACAAAATGACGTACAGGAAGGAATAAGGAAAAAATACAGGATGCAGCAGCACTAACACCAACCTGGAGAACCTCGGCGACTGATGCATGAATCTTGAATAGCTTCTGCTTACCTGGTAGTGCTGTATATAATAGATTTATTGTGTAGATGCTTCTTACAATAGCTATCCCCTTCAACGGAAGACCTTACTACAAATGACAGCATTTTTTATGTCTCTTTATGTAACACACATATCTGTGTGTGAATACATGGATGAGGGATGAATGTGAACGTGTATTACCCTGTCTGCACCTTTCCTCCCACAGTAGAAACTTAACCAACAATGGCTTCAAATGCCTCCAGTTAGGATTTACTTCCTCTAAAGCCACTCAAAGGAAGAGACTCTGCTCTTTGATTTAGAATTTTCACAGGGTTTTATGCATTTTAGTAACCCAGAAAGCCGAAGGTTTCCTTCAACTTGCCTACACTTTAGACCGGCATTTTTCTAACTATATATATATATAGGCTCCTGACTTCCTGTTGTTACATTATTAACCATGGGAAAGGTTTTATTGTAAATTCTTTCTCTTTTTTGAGATGTGAATTTTCCCCAATATCGTTCCTAAGGACCTGAGAACTATCCCTTCTAAATGTGACCCTCAAAAAAGATAATCCCTGTTTCCAGAGCTCTGTGGGAAGGTAGCAGCCTAATTCCAATAAGTAGCAAATCGGTAAATACTGTTGGTCCGGTCACACAGAACAGCCTCCTCCTTAAGGAAGATCCTCTATAACTTTTCCTTTAATTAACCTTAGCATTCTAATTCTTTTCACTTCTTGTTTTAGCCTAAATTAAGTTCTTATTTTTCCTGTGATTCAATATTCCTCCATACTATCATAAATAATCTTAAATAAAGTTTTTCTTGCTGTTTTTGATAGTTATCTAGTGGGATTTCAGGTGTTCAACATATGTAGCTGAAAGAAAAGGATTGAATTGCTTTTGGTTCAATAATCAGTCAATTCAGTTAAGATACTCATTCATGCAAATAGAGCTTAAACAAGGCATTGACTTCTGCACAAAAGGAAATGGATAGAAAGAGCTAATAATGTATCTGCCTTTGAATGGTGATACATATTGTTTTTTTATCCTGGTAAAATAAGCACATACTATTATATTTATATAGAGAAATATAATTTTAAACGAATATAATGCTTTTTTTTTCAAATTTTCAAATGTTTAGGTGATAAAACCGCAACAAAACTGCTACAGATTAGTTTGATTCCATTGTTTTTAAAGCTTATTTTTTTCAAAATTAGCAAATTGGTTTTCAGTAAGAAGATAAATGTAGATAAATAAGTCTGCAATACAAAAAGCAGTGTCATATTAGAAATAAGTTTTAATTCACATTTACCAATATAAGAAAAATAAGTACTAAGTGTATTATATTAGACAAAATAAAATTTATTATCATTTAGCAATAACTTAATAAATTATATTAAATAAATAATAATCTAATTGTTAAGAGGAAATATCTATAATAAAGAATCAGACAATTTGTATTTACATTGCTCCTGCTTAAACATGTACTTTAAAATACTTTTTATATTGATTGCATTTTTTTGGTTGAAAATTTACTATAGGATATAGACTTTAAAATATTTCCAACTTCAAGTACATTATCTAAAATAATTATCTAGATAAGATAATGGATAATCTATGGTTTTTTGAATCCTTACGCTCACTCTACTTATAGTTTGTGTTTTTTCCTAGGTAGACTATCTCCAATTCATAATTTTCTGAGAGTTACATTGTTTTTAAGTATTCCATAGATGATAGGATTTTGTGACCTCTAATCTGGTGTATAAATTTGCTAGATTAAACTTCTGCCTGGTTATATAAGCCAGGATAGGCATTAAAAATCATCTAAATGGAAAATATATTTAAAAATATTCTGTTTCTTTTGGCCATTCTCATTTTATGTAGAATGAATGAACATTAAAAACATAGGGATGAGAATAAAATAGCATCCAAGGAGCTCAAAGGAGAAACATATGAGGAAAACATATGAGAGAAACATAAGAAAATGAATGAGGATACATTAGAAAATGCTGGCATACACTCATGACTGAAACTTTTCTGCTTAATCTCTGAAACAATGCAAGTCAGCTGTGCTATTGCTTTGTCAAGAGCCAGTAACCGTGTAGGGCAACACCTTACACAACACCTACACAACACCTTACTGGAGAAATCAGGCTTCCTGCTGAATAAACTGTTCTAGATGTTGGGGTTATATTAAAACCAGTGATGCTTCCGTCTATGTGTGGGAGCATATCAAGGAAGGCAAAAAAGTCAGATTCCTGAATTCATCATTTTGCTAAGGAAAAAAAAAAAAAAAGAATTAATGTAAGATGTGTTAAAAGTGAGTTTGTGACCAAGCGTGGTGGTTCAATACCTATAATCCCAGCATTCTGAGAAGCCGAGGTGGGTAGATCCCTTAAGCTCAGAACTTCCAGACAAACCTTCACAACAGCAAGACCCTGTCTCTACTAAAAATAGAAAAACTAGCCTTGGTGTTGTGGTGGGCGCCTGTAGTCCCAGCTACTCAGAAGGCTAACGCAAAAGGGTATCTTGAGCCTATGTTTGAGGTTGCTGTGAGCTCTGATGCCCTGGCACTCTACGTAGTGCAATAGAATGAGACTTTGTCACACACACCAAAAAATGTGAATTTGTATGTGTTTATATTATATTACTTACAAAATAATAGAAAATGCATTTGATCAAATGAATTATAAAAGTTCTATTAAAATCATGTCCAATACTTAAGTAATCAATAACAAGTTGTTGTTACATTTCAAGTCCTTGGATCTATTCAGGTTTTAATACCGATTTTATTATAAAGACTTTATTTTACTTACATATTGAAAGAAATGTGAAATTAGCTACTTAAAAAATTTTATGTGCTGCTATAAAGAACATATTTTCTGATTATATGGATAAATGCTATGCCATATAAACCAAAAGTTATGAAATATCTGTTCTACATAAAATACTGACCAAAAATAACAATGTCCTGAAAGTAGAGGAGATTTAGTCTTGAAAATGTAATATTAACTATAATCCAGTTATACAAATTTTTATTGCTCAAAAACAAATTCACATGGAAATTATCTCCTTTTGTGTAAAGAAAACATTTTTCTAATTACCTCTGTATAATAAACAACTCATATTTGTATTCATCAGTACATTTTTTTTGTTGTTGTTATTAAATCATAGCTATGTACATTAATGCGATCATGGGGCACCATACACTGGTTTATAGACCATTTGACACATTTTCATCACACTGGTTAACACAGCCTTCCTGCCATTTTCTTAAACAGATTTTTTTTAAAAACATCTAATAAGAGAATCACCCTCTTCTGGAAAAACTACAATGCATTATATATATACATTTAGATAAAGCACTTTGATATGACTAATTTACTAAGATGATGGCCAACAAATTTCATTTGTGCCTCAATTATATCTTATTTTCATAATTAAAAAATTCAACTTCAAGTCATAAGTTTTACAAATTGAATAGTCTACATGACATTATGATTTATAATGCATCCTTTCTTAGACAATTCACATGAAAACTATCAAAGTAATCTCTAACCTAGTCAAAAGTGAGAAAAGATTTTAGAAGTCAAATTTGACTCTGGTTTTCCAAGCAAAGAAAAGTAGATTTTTTAAACATAAATAACAGTTTTTGTTTAATTCTATAAGCATCATAAGATTGGCCTGTACTAAATGAATGAAGATTAAATTGATTTTTTAATTAAATCATAGCTGTGTACATTAGTGCAATCATGGCACCATACACTGGTTTTATAGACAATTTGAAATATTTCCATCACACCTGTTAACATAGCCTTCCTGGCATTTTCTTAGTTATTGTGCTAAGGCGTTTATATTCTACATTTAGTAAGTTTCACATGTACCCTTGTAAGATGCACCATATGTTTATCTATTTTATAGCCCTCCCGCTACCAATCCTCTCCCTTCCCCTCCCATCCATTTCCCCTTTCCCCATATTCTTAGGCTATAATTGGGTCATCACTTCCAAAAGAAAGCTATAAATTAGTTTCATAATAGGGCTGAGTACATTGGATAGTTTTTCTTCCATTCTTTTTTTCTTAGTATTAAATCATAGCTGTGTACATTAATGCAGTCATGGGGTACAATGTGCTGGCTTTATATACAATTTGAAATAGTTTCATCAAACTGGTTAACATAGCCTTCATGGCATTTTCAAGAACACAGTAAGTAAAGCAAGCAGACAGCCTTCAGAATGGGAGAAGATATTTGCAGGTTATGTTACTGACAAAGGTTTAATAACAAGAATGCACAGAGAACTCAAACATATTAGCAAGAAAAGAACAAGTGATCCCATCTCAGGCTGGGCAAGGGACTTGAAGAGAAACTTCTCTGAAGAAGACAGGTGCACAGCTTAGAGACATATGGAAAAATGCTCATCATCCTTAATCATCAAAGAAATGCAAATCAAAACTACTTTGAGATATCATCTAACTCCAGTAAGATTAGCCCACATCACAAAATCCCAAAACCGGAGATGTTGGTGTGGATATGGAGAAAAGAGAGCACTTCTGCACTGCTGGTGGGAATGCAAGTTAATACATTCCTTGTGGAAAGATGTTTGGAGAACACTTAGAGATCTAAAAATAGACCTGCCATTCGATCCTACAATTCCTCTACTAGTTATATATCCAGAAGACCAAAAATCACATTATAACAAAGATATTTGTACCAGATTATTTATTGCAGCCCAATTCATAATTGCTAAATCATGGAAGAAGCCATGTGCCCATCAACCCACAAATGGATTAATAAATGGTGGTACATGTACACCATGGAATATTATACAGCCTTAAAGAAAGATGGAGACTTTACCTCTTTCATGTTTACATGGATGGAGCTGGAACATATTCTTCTTAGCAAAGTATCTCAAGGATGGAAGAAAAAGCATCCAATGTACTCAGACTTACCATGAAACCAATTTATAGCTTCCATATGAAAACTATAACCCAATTATAGCCCAAGAAGAAGGGGAAAGGGGAGAAGGAGGGGAGGAGGAGAGGGAGGATAGGCGGAGGGAGGGTAATTGCAGGGACCACACCTACGTTGCATCTTATAAGAGTACATGTGAAACTTACTAAATGTAGAATATAAATGAAATTGATTTTAATAACCAGATCTGATATATTGAATTTGAAGTTCTTGTGCTCAAGTCCTATCAGGAGAAGAGATTTCACTATGGTTGGCTTCTAGCAGCTTCAGCCAAACTCTCAATGTTTACACTCATGCCTTCCAGGTACAAAGATGCAGGTACCCACACAGTTGAATAGTGCATGCTTTAAAACTGAAGATTGAATATTTTTCATTGAACTATTTACAGTCTTAACTTTAAATTCTATGCTTTCTACATATACAAGTATTTAAACTTCTGTGAAATAAAATAAAGCTAGCGTAATATTCTCTGATAATTGTGCAACGTCATTTTTGTACAATGACCTCCTTAACCTAATGAGAGGATTGAGTAGTTGTGTTATTAAAAGAAATGCTATCATCTTATGCAAGAAAGCCATAGTTATAAACTATCACACACGGGTTGAAAAAGTAACATGAAAATTACGGTCATTCACATAAAATAAGTAAACAACAAGTGAGAGAAAGAAAGGAGGGATGCAGGGAAGGAGGGAGAAAGGGAATACCTGTCATTATTTGTACAGATATTAGAACTGTAAGAGTTTGAAATGGATTACTAAAAGTAACACATAATCATTTATAAATCATTACATTTTATATCTCACTGATTCGCATCCATCAAAAACTGTTCATCATAAGCTAAATGGACCAACAGAAGCAGTTTTTCATATATTAAAAAAAATAAAAAATAAAATAAAATAAAGGAAATGACTAGAAGCCCTTAGATTTTTATCATTTTGATACCACTTAATTTAGTTTCATAATAACAAAAATGAATTAGCAACTACCTTCTATGTGCCAGTAAATTGAATACCGTGTTTTATAACTTAATCACATCTCATTTTCACGATATTCTTATAATGTAATTGGTGTTACTTCCTGTTGTATAGATGAAGAAACGTCATACAAATGCAGTAAAACTGGGGACATACTTAGCAATTCATAAAGGCTGTGAAAAGGGGCATTGTTGAATAGTAGTTAAGAGTCAAACAGTCATGAATTGGAATCACAACTCAATCTTTTGCTGGCCATTAAATCTTAGACAAATCATATTAATCCTATGAGTTATAGTTTTCCTAGGTGTACATGAAGGGTCTAATAGTAAGCATAGCTATGATTTTATGTCTGTAGACCTTGTGTTATTAGATGCTTTTAATAGGGACCATTCATTATTTTATTAATCTCAATTTAATCATTTCAATCACAGTTTCTGTTGAGGAATAATAACGTGTTACATCTGTCTTTGCATTTGTCGTGTGCCAGGAGCTGTTCTACCTGCTGTACTCATTCTATTACCCAGTGATACCGGGAGGTTGGTATAGTCAAGCCCAGGGAAGAGATGAGTAACCGAGATAAAGTAACCACAGCCACAGATAATTTATTCTGAGCTTTGAAACTTGGACTCTCAATCATAATGCTTTGCTGTTTCAGCAGAGGTGGCACTAAATAAATAAATGTTTAAATGAGTAATACAGTAAATAATGCATTTAAATGTTTAAATGAATAAGGCAGTAAGGAAACAAAGAAAAGTAGAGAGGAAAGGTTACAGTGCATGCAGGATGAAAACAGAAAAAAATGGTGTAATTATCACCCATAGAAATGACCGATTTGATACTACTTTGTATGTAAATACATAAGCTTTTCTAAAAGGTGTCACAAATATATTTTAAAGCATGTGAATAATATAATGTTGACTGAAACGATACACAGTGTGTTGCAAAAGTTGCCCATTAGTCACCATACATAGGGAAAAGTGAAATTGTAGCTAAAAATACCTTTATTTACAAAATATCCATTAGAAAATGATTTACTTATTAATTATTTAATTTATTTATTTTCTTCATGTTGACCACCTCTTTGTAAAATTTTAGCTACAATTTCCCATTTTCCCTATATATAAAAATGATGACTTTACTGGCGACTTTGGAGATGCCCTGCATATGCACTTCATATATTTTATTCATTTAACACATTATGTAAATAAAGAGCTTTAGCACTATTGCTTTATTTTTAATGTATCTTTTTCTTCTCACTAATTTTTTAGATACAGGTAGTTCATGTATTATTGTGATTATCTGACAAATTAAAATGCTCTTGAATAGATGAAGTGAGACTTCCAAAAATAGCTTGGTAGCAGAATCAAGAAAAATAGCATTACCCCTCAGTCAAAAGTTAAGAAAATATTATTTTTATCCTTTTCTGCCACTTCATTGCCACGTTATTTGGCAAGTTAAGTAATCTCTCCATGTTCTGCTTTCTTCATCTTAATCAGAATGAATATCACTATTGTTTCTAACCTCTGGGCCCAGGTATCAAACTTACCTTTTGTACATATTTATTCATCTGGATAACATATATCACAACTTTAAACATTGCATATTGTGTTTGTGTTCCTAAGCACTTTCCTCTTTTTGAAAGCCCACCCTAGAAATGTCCTCTTAGATTGTCTAGCCAAAAGTGTAGAGTGATTCTTAACTTGGTCTTTCACTACAACTAATCATTATTAAATCCCATTATCTCTGTTCCCCCAATTCTCTGGAATTTGCTCATGGTCATAACTACCACCACACCTCAAGCAAAATCACCTCTGCCTACTTGGACCTCATACCAATCTCCAGTTTACTCACAACAATTCAACCACATTTGTCTCATGTCCATTATTTCAAAATTTAAGTTAATCCCTGCCTTAGAATTTTTGCTCTTGCTGTTTCACTGGTAGAAACTTCTAGTTTTTTATCTTTTAGATCTACTTAAATATTGAATATCAGATAGGCATAACCAGACCACAATTCTTAAAATTTCTCCATAAAAATTATTTTCATTATCTTTATAGGATATACCACTATTTAAAGTAAACTTGTTTGAGTATTTAATTATAGATTTCAGTTTCATTACACTACAAGTTAAGCTTTATAATAGTGACAGTGATCACTATTAAACTTCCGTGGCTGTCACACAGTAGGCATCCAGTAAACATTCACTGATTTCTACATGAATTTCCATACTTTGCCCCAGCCTGGTCCCCACGATTCCCTTCCTGTACCATGCAAACCACACACCAAGGGTGGTTTATCAAACCACATTCTACTCTTCATTTTAACACTGTTAAAGCACTTTCTGTTATCCTTACACTATTTTGCCATTCCCTAAAATCAGCCTTCAGGACATATCTGTACTAGTAATTACTCTTCCATTGGCTTGGCCTGTTTCTGTCCTTCCAATGTATCCCATTTTCCCATCTCTAAGTTTTGGCATGATGTTGTTCCCTCTGCCTAGAAAATTATTTCCAACTCCAACTCTGATTTCTTGAAGCAATCCTTTGCTCCTCTTTTGGGACATGGTTTTAAAAACAAATTTCACATGGCAGCACTCCATTCTCTGACTAGATTAGACTCCTGTGAGTAATGTTCCCTCAGCGCTCTGCTAGCATGTGAATTTTCTGTCTTTATTGCTAGACCATAACTTCACTGAGTTATATCCTTTCTCCTGCTAAGTCCGTAGTCATCCCATCACCCTGTATTATTGCATTTTTCATGTAGTAATTAATAGATGAGTGGTGGATAAACCACGTAGTGGAATAAGAGTGTCAGAGAGTGAGATAAATGATAAGACTAGTGAGATACGATTGGATTCCAAGACACTCAGAGTGAAAAGAGATGAGGGAGAAGTGGAGAAAAAAAAGTATGGCAGGGGCAGCACCTGTGGCTCAAAGGAGTAGGGCACTGGCCCCATATCCCATATGCCCAAGGTGGCAGGTTCAAACCCAGCCCCAGCCAAAATCTGCCAAAAAAAAAAAAAAACAGAGAGAGAAAAGTATGGGAGGACTTCACCATAACCATAGTTTCAAAGAAAATAAAATACCTAGGAATATACCTAACAAGGAGGTGAAGGACCTCTATAAAGATAATTATAAAATCCTCAGAAAGGAAATAGCAGAGGATATTAACAAATGGTAGAACACACCATGCTCATGGATGGGAAGAATCAACATTGTTAAAATGTCTATACTTCCCAAAGCAATCTACCTATTCAATGCCATTCCTATCAAAATACCAACTTCATACTTTCTAGATTTGGAAAAAATAATTCTGCCTTTTGTATGGAACCAGAAAAAATCCCATATAGCTAAGGCAGTTCTTAGTAACAAAAATAAAGCTGGAGCATCAGCATACCAGACTTTAGTCTGTACTACAAAGCCATAGTGGTCAAGACAGCATGGTACTCGCACAAAAATAGAGACATAGACACTTGGAATCGAATTGAAAACCAATAAATGAAACTAACATCTTACAACCACCTAATCTTCCATAAACCAAACAAGAACATACATTGGGGTAAAGACTCCCTATTCAACAAATGTTGTTGGGAGAACTGGATATCCACATGAAAAAAGACTGAAACTGGACCCACACCTTTCCCCACTCACAAAAATTCATTCAAGATAAATAAAGGACTTAAATTTAAGGCATGAACCAATAAAAATCCTCAAAGAAAGCATAGTAAAAACACTGGAAGATATTGGCCTGGGGAAAGACTTCATGAAGAAGACTGCCATGGCAATTGCAACAACAACAAAAATAAACAAATGGGACTTCATTAAACTGAAAAGCTTCTGTACAGCTAAGGAGACAACAGCCAAAGCAAAGAGACAACCTACACAATGGGAAAGGATATTTGCATAGTTTGAATCAGACAAAAGCTTAATAACTAGGATCTATAGAGAACTCAAATTAATCCACATGAAAAAAGCCAAGAATCCCATCTATCAATGGGCAAGAGACATGAATAGGACCTTCTCTAAAGAAGACAGATGAATGGCTAACAAACATATGAAAAAATGTTCATCATCCCTATATATTAGAGAAATGCAAATCAAAACCACCATGAGATACTATCTAACTCCAGTGAGAATGGCCCACTTCACAAAATCTCAAAACTGCAGATGCTGGCGTGGATGTGCAGAGAAAGGAACACTTTTACACTGCTGGGGGGACTGCAAACTAGTACAACCTTTCTGGAAGGAAGTATGGAGAAACCTCAAAGCATTCAAGCTAGACCTCCCATTTGATCCTGCAATCCCATTACTGGGCATCTACCCAGAAGGAAAAAAATTCTTTTATCATAAGGACACTTGTACTAGACTGTTTATTGCAGCTCAATTTACAATCGCCAAAATGTGGAAACAGCCTAAATGCCCACCAACCCAGGTATGGATTAACAAGCTGTGGTATATGTATACCATGGAATACTACTCGGCCATTAAAAAAAAAATGGAGACTTTACATCCTTCGTATTAACCTGGATGGAAGTGGAAGACATTATTCTTAGTAAAGCATCACAAGAATGGAGAAGCATGAATCCTATGTACTCAATTTTGATATGTGGACAATTAATGACAATTAAGGTTATGGGGGGAAGGAATAACAGAAAGAGGGACGGACGGCGGGGGTGGGGCCTTGGTGTGTGCCACACCTTCTGGGGGTAAGACATGATTGCAAGAGGGACTTTACCAAACAAATACAATCAACGTAACCTGGCTTATTGTACCCTCAATGAATCCCCAACAATAAAAAAAAA
>CAUYPK010008607.1:0-12034 GCA_963574355.1 Loris lydekkerianus | reverse complement strand
AAGCATGAAAAAAGTTGAAAATTTAATTTCATTTGATTCATCCTTGAATGTAATGAAGGACTCTGTGAAGAGGAGAAGCAGTGTTTAGGGGCTAAAGTCCCAGCAGCTTCTTAGTGGCAGACTCCCAGTCTTTACCCAATTCAAGCCGTGGGCAGATAGATGGATACTGTCCCTCGGTTCTTCTTACCCATTCATTTGCTTTCTTTATTGCCTCAAAATCCCAGGGACTATTCCTAGGTTAAAAAAAAAAGTTTCCATTGATTTCAGAATATAAGTACATGTGAAAGGTAATAAAGTACTAAATTCATCACATTATATTGGACAAAATGATTCCATCAAAAATTAAGATATTTAATGAAAGCAATTCTCTGTGACATTTTAGGAACATTCTTCTACCAGTTTGATGTGGTGCTTTGAACTTGCTCTCTGCACTGCCAAGTATACTGTGCCCATCACTTGCCAGAGCTTCACATACTGCCTCCAGGACAACTCAGACTGCTTCCAGGTTCATATTTGTTTATTGCTGTCCCCTTTCCATTCTCTGGATCTAAATCCTATCCATTCCTCAACCACAAACCTGAGTACTATTTTACACATTAGGCTTCTGTGTCTCTCTCCTTTCCACTGTACCAGGATTTCTCAACTTGACTGGGGACTTGCAGATTACCTGGGTGTCCCCTGTGAAACTAGCCTATATTCTGTAACATAAGCCAGGAACAACTTACTAGTAAAATGAGTGTAACATATAAATGTCAAGTTTGTGTCCACAAAATGATATGGACACAAAAGAATATTTGAGGCGGCATTTGTAACTCAGTGGGTAGGGCGTCAACCACATACACTGGGGCTAGTGGGTTCAAACCCAGCTCAGGTCAGCTAAAATCAACAATGACAACTGCAACAAAGAAATAGCCAGACGCGTGGCAGGTGCCTGTAGTCCCAGCTACTTGGGAGGCGGAGGCAGGAGAATCACTTAAGCCCAAGAGTTGGAGGTTGCTGTGAGCTGTGACACCACAGCACTCTATCAAGGGCAACATAGTGAGAGACTGTCTCAAAAAAAAAAAAAAAAAAAGAAAAAAGAAAAGAAAAGAAAAGAAAAAGAGAATATTTGAGACCATCAAATATTCAAATCTATTCAGACTCTAAAAAAGTCAGGTTTTTACGTTAAAGCTCTAATAATTAACTACCTCTTCATGTGTTCTGTCATCTGCTAGAACTTGTTACTGAAACAAGTTGCAACATACACCAAAGTTTTAAAGAAAATTTGAATGGGGGGGGACCTTAACCTTTTGAAAATGTGGCCCTTGGCTTGGCGCCCGTAGCTCAGTGGTTATGGCACCAGCCACATACACAGAGGCAGGTGGGTTCAAACCCAGCCTGAGCCTGCTAAACAACAATGACAACTGCAACAAAAAAAAAATAGATGGGTGTTGTGGCAGGCACCTGTAGTCCCAACTACTTGGGAGGCTGAGGCAAGAGAATGGCTTAAGCCCAAGAATTTGAGGTTGCTGTGAGCTGTGACACCAAGGTACTCTATGGAGTGTAGCACAGTCAGACTCTGTCTCAAAAAAAAAGAAAAAAGAAAGAAAGAAAATGCCACCCTGTTCCCGATTGTTTCCCTCTGATCTGGGAAAGGGCCATCAGCATGGTGTGGCAGCTGAGAGCTGGCTGGGCAATGCTTATGTGGCTTTCATTCAGCACCAGTTTCATTCTGTTTCCTCAATGTCAATAATGAAATGAGGTCCTAGGAAGTTTTAGTGGGGATTAATAAAACTCACAAATTTAACATGTTCAGCAGTACCTGGCACAGAGTAGGTACTCAGGAGATGACAGCTGAACATAGTGATGACAGGAACATATGACATAGTGGGCACATCTAAAGTGGTTAGAAGAGCAATATTTCCCAATAATTATTAGTCTACTTATAGTTAATAAATATTGAAAACAAAACTATAGGTATTTCCACTAATTCAGCTGGCCTTCTTTTAGTCCAGTAAGGCTTTTTGGTTGGCCATCCTGTGAGGGGGAAAATCCTGCTTAAACATCCTAATGTAATGTGCTATGGCATTAATGTTACATACATCTTGAAACATATTTAAGGAAAAAAATTTAATAAACAGGAAATGAAAATATTTAACATAGCTTTGCCTTATTTTTTAACATACCACTAAACCATTTTGTTTGTACAATAGCAGTAATATAGTAAGAGCAATATACTGAAATACATTTCATCAACTTGAAAATTTCAGTTTAATACTTCGTAATATCACAATTCAAAAGCAGGTTCAAAGTTAATACTTGTTCTGATGACTATCACAGTTGGGAAAACTCTAAATAGAAGTACCTCTTTGCATGTGCCTATTAAATACTAATTTTTTAGTCCTATTCTCTAGTTCAAAGTGTTTTTCTTGATATTTACTTAATAAATTCCCATCTTTCTCAAAAAGATTTTTTTGCAAACTAATGAAGTATTGCTTTTTTTTAAATGGAGATAAATTATATACAGTGAAATGCTCAATTCAGAATTTTCTGAGTACCTACTTTATGTTTGATGCTGCTAGGAATAAGGTTTGGTTGTTACCTTTTTTGTGAGAGGGTAAAAATAGTTCTACTTATTTAATTTTACCTATAAATATGTATCTCAAGGGATAAGAATTACTTTTAAACATGACACTTAAAATAGCTATCAATAATTCTTTAATATCACAAAATATCTAGGTAATGTCTAATTTTCCTTCATTGTTTCTTTTTTTTTTTTTTGAGACAAGAGTCTCTCTCTGTCACCAGCAACCTCCAACTCGGGCTTTAGCAAATCTCTTGCCTCAGCCTCCCAAGTAGCTGAGACTACGTTTAGGTGCCCACCAAAACGCCTGGCTATTTTTTGTTGCAGTTGTCACTGTTGTTTAGGTGGCCCAGGCCAGCTGGCCCAGGCCTCAGTGTATGTGGCTAGCGCCTTAACCACTGTGCTATGGGCACCAAGCCTGTTTCATCATTTTTTAATACAGTGGGTTTTCAAATCAGGATTTAAACAAAGTGTACCCTGGCTTTTATTTTGTTTTGTTTTGTTGAGGCAGAGCCTAACCTGGATACAGTGCCCTGGCATCATAGTTCACAGCAACCTCAGATTCCTAAGCTTAAGTGATTCATTTGCCTCAGCCTCCCAAGTAGCTGGGACTACAGGTGCCTGCCACAACACCCAGCTATTTTTTAGAGACAGGGCCTCGCTCTTGCTCAGGCTGGTCTTGAACTCGTGAGCTCCAGCAATCCAACCACCTCGGCCTAGAGTGCTAGGATTACAGGCATGAGCCACCATACCCAGCATACCCTGGCTTTTGGTTGTTACATCTTTTTTGTTTTGTTTTGTTTTGTTTTTAGAGACAGAGTCTCACTTTGTTGCCCTCAGTAGAGTGCCATAGTGTCACAGCTCACAGCAACCTCCAGCTCTTGGGCTTAGGAGATTCTCTTGCCTCAGCCTCCCAAGTAGCTGGGACTACAGGCGCCCACCACCAACGCCTGACTATTTTTTTGTTGCAGTTTGGCTGGGGGCCAGGTTCGAACCTTCTAAGCCCCATTTTTCCTGTGCAGCCTGAGGCAAAAATATCACATCAGCCTTTTTTACACAGACGTTATGGGCAAGTTGTTACCTAAGAACAAATTCTGTTGGTTTATACTTAAAAAGAAATAAATACTCGTAAAGATAGTTCCCTGTAACTGCTTGTAAGATTTATGAAATGGCTGAGAATATATATGAGTTGCTTAATATTATAGATAAAGCCACCTGGAAATAGAAGTGTCAT
This sequence comes from Loris lydekkerianus, assembly GCA_963574355.1. NCBI lineage: Eukaryota > Metazoa > Chordata > Mammalia > Primates > Lorisidae > Loris > Loris lydekkerianus. The sequence continues at coordinate 8,237 of CAUYPK010008607.1, read as the reverse complement.
CCAATTTCATCAGTGATTTGAAGACTAGTCCCTCTTGTTCCAACCTGGTGCGAAGAAACTGTAGTACTAGCAATGTGGCAATTAGGTCCAGGAGACGTTCTCTTCCTTTTACACCTAAAGAGAAAAAAAGCTCCTTTGTCTTTTGGAAACTTTGGATCTCACACTGTGCCTGTTTATAAAATCTCCATTAAATAATTATACTACTATTAAACCATACTATCTTAGTAAATCATGAAACTTTGTGATACTCTTCAAGATCCTTAATTAGCCTGCTATTTAAATAAAAAATGGAACATTTTTTACAGGATCCTGATAGTTTTAGGAAACTAGACTCTATCTAGAGCATCCTTCCATTGCCGTCTTTAATAACCAGAGGTTATACAGTATGATGAAAAAAATCCCAAGCCAGTTGCAATGGCTCACGCCTGTAATCCTAACACTCTGGGAGGTGGGTGGATTGCTTGAGCTCACGAGTTCGAGACCAGCCTGAGCAAAAGAGAGACCCCGTGTCTACTAAAAATAGAAAAACTGAGGCAAGAGGATTGCTTGAGCGCGAGGTGGAGGTTGCTGTGAGCTATGATACCACAGCACTCTACCTAGGGTGATAGCTTGAGACTGTCTCAAAAAAAAAAAAAAAAAAGAAAGAAAGAAAGAAAGAAATTCCAATTTCCCCATATGCCAGAAGTGGTAGGTTCAAACCTAGCCCTGGCTAAAAACTGCCAAAAAAAAATAAAAAATCCAATTTTTTTGGAAATTGGAAGGCCCAGAAGAATAAACCTAAATATATAACAGGTAAACAACAGATATGACTGACTGTACCAGTGTATCAGATTATTTATAGCTATTTGTACCTGCAGGTATTCAAATCAAGATACTTTACTATGTTCTAAAATATCAAAATTAAAAAAAGAGAATGTTTATATGCATTGAGTTCAGGAATTAACCTATTTTTATTTCAAAAAATATAAGTCATCTTTGAAATCATTTTATATACAAATTAGTTTTGAAATATTCTTAATTTTCCAATCTCAAATTTTATGAAACTAATTATTCTAAATTTCCACATCTATGTTTATAACCATCAGAGCCACAACGAGGCATCTGATGGTTTCCCATGTAAATCATCTTTATTTCCATGGAAGATGCTTGATACACAGCACTGTATCATTACAGCATCCAAACCAATGTAGGCACTTAATGTTGTGGTTTTTGGTTATAAGATATTTTAAACTATACAGAAAAGATAACAGTATGAGGAATACCCCATCTTCTGTCCAGAGTCTCACTCTAAACACTTTCCTAAGTCTGCTTCAAAGTCCCTGTTTTTCTTCAAAAGAAACAAGAGAGGCTCGGCGCCTGTGGCTCAAGCGGCTAAGGCGCCAGCCCCAGGCACACACACCTGAACTGGTGGGTTTGAATCCAGCCCAGGCCAGCCAAACAACAATGACGGCTGCAACCAAAAAATAGTTGGGCGTTGTGGTGGGTGCCTGTAGTCCCAGCTACTTGGGAGGCGGAGGCAGGAGAATCGCTTGAGCCCAGGAGTTGGAAGTTGCTGTGAGCTGTGATGCCACAACACTCTACCCAGGGCGACAGCTTAAAGCTCTGTCTCAAAAAAAAAAGTCAAAAGAAACAAGAAAAACCCCTCTCCTTGGTGCACCAATGTACCCTCCACCCCCAAGTTTTCAAAGAAAACCACTATTATGATTTGAGGATTTATATTTCCATGATGAATTGTTTTTCCAAGTTATCTTCAAATGGGTCGTTCAGTGTGTTTCTTGTACCCTCAATGAATCCCCAACAATTAAAAAAAAAGAATATTCAGTGTTTGCAATTTTCAATTCGTATTTCTAGGAATACTTAATAAAACTGTATTAAATTTCTTTTATATTCCTTTTTAGGATTTCCATCAGATAAGTTCTCTAAGCATCCAAATCCAGCACTTATTAAGGCCCTTGGGGCTGTGCACCTTCCTCCACTGGCACTCTGTCATTCAGAACAAAGTAAATGAGAGAACACCTTACAATACTAAAGACTCTACTTTCTCCTTTTCTGGGTGATGGTTTTGTTTTGTGTTTTTTTAAAGACACAGTCTCACTCTGTTTTCCCTGGCTAGAGTGCCATGGTATCATCATAGCTTGCAACAACCTCAAACTCCTGAGTTTAAGCGATGCTCATGCCTCAGCCTCTTTGTAGCTGGGACTACAGGTGTCCACCACAATGCCTGGCTAATTTTGCTATTTGTCATAGAGATGCAGGTCTCACTATTTTACTCAGACTGATTGAGCTCAAATGATCCTCCTACCTTGGCCTCCCAGTGTGCTAGGATTACAGGTATGAACCACCATGCCTGATCTAATAAAGTATTCTCTAATCAAAGGTCATGAAGATATACTTCTGCTTTCTTCTAAGAGCTTTATAGTTTTCACTCTTACATTTATAAGGGATTCAAGGCCAGCACATTGGCTCAAGCCTGTAATCCTAGCACTCTGGAAGGCCAAGGCAGGTGGACTGCCTGAGCTCATTGAGTTCAAGACCAGTCTAAGCAAGAGCCAGAGTGAGACCTTGTTTTAAAAAAAAAAATAGCCATCATGGTGGTGGGCACCTGTCATCCCAGTTACTTGGGAGGCTGAGGCAAGAGAATAGCTTAAGCCCAAGAGTTGGAGGTTGCTGTGAGCTGTGACACCATATCACCCTCTACTGAGGGTGACAAAGTGAGACTCTTTCAAAAAAAAAAAAAAGGATCCAACTTCATTCTTTTGGATATGGATATCCAGTTTTCTCAACCCCCTTTGTTTAAAAGACTGTTCTTTCACCCACTGAATTGTCATGACAACCCTTATCAAAAATCAATTGACCATAAACATAAAGGTTTATTTTTGGACTCTTAATTCTATTCAGCCAATTTACGAGGCTTATGCTATTACCACACTGTCTTGACTACTTCAGCTTTGCTATAAGTTTAGAAATTGGGAAAGTGTGAGTCCTCTTAGTGTTTTTTTTTTTTTTTAATTTATTTTTAAGATTGGTTTGGCCATTCTGGGTCTCTGCCTTTCCAAATGAATTTTAGGATCAACTGATCAATTTTTGCAAATAGGTAATCTGAGGTTTTAATAAGGACTGCATTGAATGTGTAGTTCAGTTTGGGAAGTGCTGTATTAAGTTTTCCAATCCATGAACATGAGATACTTTACATTTATACAGATCTCCCTTTTTTTCTTTTCTTTTTGTTCTTTTGAGACAGAGTCTCACTTTGTTGCCCTCAGTAGAGTGCCACGGCGTCACAGCTCACAGCAACCTCAACTCTTGGGCTCAAGCGATTCTCTTGCCTTAGCTGGGACTACAGGTGCCTACCACAACGCCCAGCTATTTTTTTGAGACAAGGTCTTGCTCTTGCTCAGACTGGTCTTAAATTCATGAGCTCAGGCAATCCACCCACCTCAGCCTCCCAGAGTGCTAGAATAACAGGCATGAGCCACTGCACCCAGCCCTATATAGATCTTCCTTAATTTCTTTCAAAAATGTTTTGTGGTTTTCAGTGTAATGTCTTTCTTCTGCTAAATTTATTCCTATTTTATTCATTTTGTTGCTATTATAATCTTTGGAAGTTTTGTTATCAAATTATGCTAGTCAAATGAGCTGTATTCTTTTTTCCTATATTTTGTGATATTTTGTATTAGATTAGAATTATCTATTCTTTGAATGTTTACTAGAACACAGGGGTAAAAAAATCTTGGCCTAGTGTTTCCTTTGGGGGAAGATCTTAAATTTCTAAGTCGGTTTCTTAATTGGCTATAGAATTATCTGGGCTTTTTACTTCTTTGAGAAAGTCTCACTTATGTTGCCCTTGGTTGAATGTTGTGAAGTCATAGCTCACAACAACCTCCAACTCTTGGGCTTCAGCAATTCTCTTGCCTTGGCTTCCCAAGTAGCTGGGACTTCAGGCACCTACCACAATGCCCAGCTATTTTTTTGTTGCAGTTGTCATTGTTGTTTAGCTGGCCCGGGCAAGGTTTGAACCCGCCAGCCTCAGTGTATGTGGCTGGCGCTGTAATCACTGTGCTATAGGCACCAAGCCTGGGCTTTTTGCTTCTTGAGTTGTATTTTGTAAATTACTGTATTTTTCTACAAATTCATCTAGTTATAAATTTATATGTGTGGCTCGTTGTGGTGGCTCATGCTTGTAATCCCAGCATTTTGGAAGGCTGAGGCAGGAGGACTGCTTGAGTCTGGGAGTTTGAGACCTACTTGGGCAACATAGTTAGACCCTATCTCTACAAAAAATTAAAAAATTAGCTAGGCATGGTGGCAAATTTGGTGGTTCAGTGGCACCATCACCTTCTGCTTCAGCCTCCTGAGTAGCTGGGATTAGGCATAAACCACCACACCCAGCTAAAGTTTTCTATTTTGTAGAGATGAGGTCTCACTTGTTTAGGCAGGTATTAAATTCCTGACCTCAAGTAGTTCTTCTGCCTCATCCTCTCAAAGTGCTGGGATTACAGGGGTGAGCCACCATGTCCCGCCTCCATTATGATTTTTTGACTCATGTATTAATTTCCAAATGCATGAGATTTATTGGTTGGTAGTTCTTATTTCTTTTTGACCCTTTACTGTAAGGCAAAATGCAGATATAGAAAAACAAAACCAACATACAGTTTAGGTGCCAGCCTTGTAGCAGTATCTCATTGTGGTTTTTATTAGTAGTTTTCTAATTTTTTTTTTTTTGAGACAGAGTCTCAAGCTGTCGCCCTGAGTAGAATGCTATTATGTCATAGCTCACAGCAACTTCCCACTCTTGGGATCAAGCGATCCTCTTGCCTCAGCTCTTCTATTTTTAGTAAAGACAAGGGTCTCACTTTTTGCTCAGGCTGGTCTCAAACTCGTGAGCTCAAGCTATCCACCTGCCTTGGCCTCCGACAGTGCTAGGATTTATAGGTGTGAGCCACCACACCCAGCCAGTAGTTTTCTAATTATTAATGATGATGAATATGTTTTGTGTACTGATTGGCAATTTGTAATTCTTCTCTTGTGAGGTGTGTCTTCCATGTACCCCAGGAGCTGAGAAATGTCTTTAGATGAAAAACTAGATAAATGTGGAATTCACCTAGTTTACTTCCCTTCTTTCAAAGATTGTGTGTGCTACAAGGCTTGGAGTCTCTCATCTTTTCACTCATTTTGTCCTTCTTGGGCTTTTTTTTTTTTTTTGGTTTTTGGCTGGGGCTACGTTTGAACCCGCCACCTCCGGCATATGGGACTGGCGCCCTATTCCTTGAGCCACAGGTGCTGCCCTGATTTTGTCCTTCTTTATCGGTAAATCAATCCTTCACTTATAAGGCAGTTCATAGACCATGTGTGCTAATTCCATCTTTGGGCCACCTGAAGGTCAGCATGTACAGACCATTTTTCTCTTGTTGAAAAGTCAAATTTTCCTGTTTATTCCTATGCTATTAGGTTTTCATTCCATACTGGCCAGTAAAGATGACAACTTATAAAAACTTTTGATTATGCTACCTTAAAAGAGTGCTCAGTTTTGTACTGGTGGATTCTGTGAAGGATCTGTTTTGGGCTTTCTTAGGGTGGGCCTATTTTAATTTTTCCCTTTATCCTGGGGTATAGTCCTTGATTACAGATAAGGTCTTATGACCCTTTTATGGTTTCAGCAGAAAGACATTTATAAATTATCTCTAATTTGGTGCTACTTGAAATCGAAATTCTGTTACCCCAGCACTTGTCAGCAGCCAAAATCTCTGCTCACTCTGTAACTTCTCAGCTGTTGCTTTTTTCTGGATTCTTTGGAGTTGCACCCTGTGTATATAGGTTAGGGAAGAGCCAAGGATCTGAGGGGAATCTATATTTGGATTCAGACCTCCCTGCTCTGTGGCTCCCTTCTTTGTAAGATTTTCACCCCTAATTTGCAGCCAGATGGCTGCCTCAAGCTCCAACCCCATGTCCTTCTCCATTGAGACTTTTCTGTTTTAGTTCTAATCTTCCATGTGCCCCAGGAGCTGAGAAATGTCTTTAGATGAAAAACTAGATAGATGTGGAATTCACCTAGTTTACTTCCCTTCTTTCAAAGATTGTGTCTTCTCCAGTTTCTGACTGTTTTTGATTGTGTTCCAGGCCTTCAAAGAATGGTTTTTAAATGTTCTGCCCAGAGTTAATACCTGTGACTGGGATAAGACGTGGCCAGATGCAAACTCTTCTAATACTCCAGGAGACAAGGTTTCCAGACTAATATTTGAATGTGATATGGGCAAGGAAATAATCTCTGAGTGTGCTAAACTACTAAAATTTTTTTTTTTAACAGCAATTGGCTGGCTCAGCGCCTGTGGCTCAAGTGGCTAAGGCGCCAGCCACATACACCACAGCTGGCAGGTTTTAATCCAGCCCGGGCCTGCCAAACAACAAAGACAGCTACAACCAAAAAATGGCTGGGCGTTATGGCAGGTACCTGTAGTCCCAGCTACTTGGGAGGCTGAGGCAAGAGAATCTCTTAAGCCCAGGAGTTGGAGGTTGCTGTGAGCTATGATGCTACAGCACTCTACCCAAGGTGACAGCTTGAGGCTCTGTTTTTAAAAATAAATAAATAAATAAATAAATAAATAAAAATAAAATAAAACAGCAATTAGCGCTACTTATGCTAATAACTTTGCTCAGACCATATGTGGTAAAAATATGACAAAACCAGTCTCCTATGTCCTTTGATGGTTCACAAATAGAATTCAACTCATATGTAATTTTCATAATTATTATATTAACATACTAGTTTACACAAGAATTTATAATAATCAGGAGCATGAATGAATAAAAATAGTGACTTAATGAATGGAAAGGTAGTGACTTACCTAGAGATTGAATGCCTTTCTCTTCAAGAAAGCTCTGTAAAGCATCTATATTAAGATTTAATATAAATCCTAGTTCTGGTGTGAGTTTCCAGAAGCCATCCTATGGAATTAAGAAAACAAATTTGTCACATTATTGGAAGTTATGTTATAAATAAAATGTTTTTATTTTTTAATTCAGTGAATTAAGACATTAAAAAATTTATTATTGTAAAATCAAAGTTCTTCACAGACCAGTGACACAGTATTGTCTGAAATCTCATAAATACCATGGTCACCAAGTACCTGGTAGCATCTGGAAAGAGGTTCATGGGTACAGACTTTTTAAAATGGCACATTTTTTTCTTCTAGCAGTTGCATTATACCAATGTTTCTCAAACTTTTAACTAGCATGATTCCTTTTTTTCTAAAGAATTACTTTATGGAGATATAACTGACATACAAACTATATACAACTAGTGGGATCGGAGGTAAGTATACTCCCATGACACTATCAAACCATAATCAATATTAATATTGATAGCATAAACTTATCTATCACTTCCGAAGGTTTCTTTCATTTTGTTTTGTTTATTCTTTTTTTTTTTTTTTTGAGACAGAGTCTCATTTGTTGCCCTCAGTAGAGTGCCCTGGTGTCACAGCTCACACCAACATCAAACTCTTGGGCACGATTCTCTTGCCTCAGCCTCCTGAGTAGCTGAGACTACAGGTACCCACCACAACACCGGCTATTTTTTTTAGGGACGTGGTCTCATTCTTGTTCAGGCTGGTCTCAGACCTGTGAGCTCAGGATGGTCTCAAACCTGTGAGCTCAGGCAATCCACCTGCCTAAGCTTCCCCATGTGCTAGGATTACACAAGGTGAGCCACCTTGCCTGGCACCTGTTTTGCTTACTCTTGTGGAAAAAGCAGTTAACACAAGATCTCCTCTTAGCAATTTTTAAGTACATGATATTATTAACCGCAGGCCTTGAGTTGTGTAGGAAAGCTCCAGCATGACGTCTTCTGTTCAATACAAAACCCTACCCTTATATAGTCTGACATAACAGGATGACAATTTTTTTTTGGGGGGGGTATTCATTGAGGGTACAATAAGCCAGGTTACACTGATTGCAACTGTTAGGTAAAGTCCCTCTTGCAATCATGTCTTGCCCCCAGAAAGTGTGACACACACCAAGGCTCCACCCCCCTCCCGCCATCCCTCTTTCTGCTTTTCCTCCCCCCCAATAACCTTAATTGTCATTAATTGTCCTCATACCAAAATTGAGTACATAGGATTCATGCTTCTCCATTCTTGTGATGCTTTACTAAGAATAATGTCTTCCACTTCCATCCAGGTTAATACAAAGGATGTAAAGTCCCCATTTTTTTTAATAGCTGAATAGTATTCCATGGTATA
>CAUYPK010008606.1:0-51353 GCA_963574355.1 Loris lydekkerianus | reverse complement strand
GGAGACAAACCAATAAAGAGGCAAATAAAAAGAACAGGAGAGAAAGAATGAGGAGGGAGAAAGCTAGGACTAATATTATACAAAGAAAGGAAAGGAAAGGAAAGGAAAGGAAAGGAAAGGAAAGGAAAGGAAAGGAAAGGAGATAAAGAGAAGAGAAAGAGGGTAGAAAGAAAAAAGAAAGATTGAAGAAGAAAAGGGAAGGGAGGAAGAGAAAATAGAAATAAGAAAACAAAATGACATTGGAAGACTGATTCTTGGATATAATCTAAAAACAATAGAAGTATCAGGTAGAGAAAAAAAAATTAGAGGCAATACATTTTTTAACCCTAAGATTACAAAATAGGAGGGTTCAATCTGAACTGATGAAATTTTTAAGCAACATTGATGAAAAAGACATATACCTACATTTAATTTAACAAAATTTCTGGAACTCCAAAAATAAAGAGAAATCTTATGTATTTACAAATCAAATCACTTAAAGTTAAAAATATATGGGGCAAAATATTTGCATTAAAATCAGAATGATCATACTAGAATCTAAAAGATGGTCAGATAATGACTATAGTTCTACAGGAAGGAAAATTACTTCCATCTAAAAATGCTATTTCCACTCAAGGTATCATTCATCTACTATAACAAAAGAAATCCATGTGAATTTGTCATGACTAAATTAATATTGATATAACACAAATCTAAAAGGAAAAATTAAGAGTAAGTAAAGTAGGAAGATTTACATATTCCAAATGTTTTATCTTACATAGCATTCTTTCATAACTGGTATTCTGAGAGAAGAATTTAACTGAAAGTTAAAATTTAAAAAAAAAAAGGGAACATTTAGGCTATATTGCAACCTTGAAAATGAAGAAACCTTTGTAACTAAAACAGTAAGCTTAAAATATAGACACATTTGCCTATATAAAAATGAAAAGTTTTATAGAATAATAGAAACCACAGGCAAAAAAATATATGAACAATAGACCATGGTGTTAGAAAAGTATTCACTTCCCACATATGGAAAATTAAGTAATTTATTCACAACATATTCAAGGAATCTTGAGCTCTTTGGTGGCACCTGTAGCTGTTTAAGGAGATAAGGATAAAGCTGTGAATGACATCAGGTCTGTACTTTCATGGGGAAACCTGTCAGGTGGAGGAGTCAGACAAGAAAGAGATAAACAAATATGTCAGGAGGTCATAAGTTCTATCAGAAAAAAATAATGGGCATTACTGGGATAAAGAAAGAGAAAATGTGATGGGGCACTAATTTAGATAGAAGGGTCAGAGAAGTCCTCTCTCTATTAAGGCATTATGTGACCAGTGAGCTGAGTGAAGGGAGGGAGTGAGGAGCAGCCTGCCAGTCTGTGGGGAAAGAGACACCAGATCAGAAGCACAAAGTGGAGAAGGCCCAGTGTGGAGGCAGCAAGAATCCAGCACGATGGAACGGAGTAAGGAAGAGAAGGAACGTCAGAGAGCAAGAAGGATAGGTATAAAGAATCACATTATGCACAGCCCTAATTAATATGAAAAAGATGTTGGTTAATAATTTATGTTAAATGCAAAACCATGGAATGTTTTGAGCAGGGGAATGGCATTATCTGAGTTAGTTTCCAAATGAGTCACTCTGGCTACCAAAAGAGGGTTGACATCAATTTCATACCCCAAACTCTACGTAACTGAACTAAGTCATGATGATCAACTCAGTGAAAAACAAACAAAAAAGATACAAACAGGAATGATAAAAATAGGAGCTTCATAGAAGAATAATTTTGCATGGAAAATGAATATATGAAAAAAAGATGATCAGCGTTCCTAGAAGACAGGAATGCTGGTGTAGTAAAGAATACTCACATATAATTAGCGATGGAAATGTGAATTATTCTAGCCTTTTAGGCCACCTGTCTGAAAATATTCATTAAAATTAAAACCACATATACCCTTTTATCTAGAAACTCCTTTCTGAAAATATTTCATTAAAGCAAATGTATAGTTTTATAGATAGATAGATATAGAGATATTGTGTTTATATAGTTAATATAATGTACAGTTTTAGATAGATAAATAGATATAGATACAGGTATTGTTTTTATAGTTTACATAATGTGCAGTTTTATGTAGATAGATATTATATAGATATATAGATATCGTGTTTTTATAGTTTTTATAATGCATAGTTTTATATAGGTAGATATTATAGATAGATAGATAGATAGATAGATAGATATTGCAACATAGATCCAGAAGAAAAAATTGAAATTAATGAGAATGGCCAAATTATAGCCAATGCAATGACTGAAAAGAAGCAATTAGAGTAATACTAGTCTTCCTGCAAAAACATTTAAATGAGAAAGTTAAGATGATCCAACTTTTTAAAAGAACCAGTGAAGAATCTTCCACTACAGATAACTTGATTCTGTTATCAAACAACTTTAAGTATATTATTATTTCACTTTTCTAAAATATGTAATATATACCAAGATAAAGATAACAAGATGGTAATGGCATGTATATTGGCATGATGGATAGCTTTTGCTATCATATTTATATTTTATGTATTATTTGGATTTATTGAGATAATTATGCATAAATATGATCAGAAAAATATAAAGCTAATACCTTAATTATTTGTAAAGACTATTTAAAAATTCCACACTAAAAACCTAATAAATTGTATTTAACTGTTTTTCAACAGATCTGACCATGGTGCCTTCTTTTTAACAGAACACCTGAAAATTTCCCTTGAAAACAATGTTTCTTGGTAAAATATCAATAGCATAGAATATACTATTCTAATAAGCCTATCAATAATTATCAATAGCATAGACTATGCTATTCTACTAACCTATCAATATCAATATCATAGAATATACTATTCTAATAAGCCTATCAATAAGCAATTATTAAATACCTACATGATGTTGGTGCTTCTACGAAGTGCACATCGATTAACACATTTCTGTTACTTGTTAATGGGAAAGGTTCTGGATTTTTTTGCCTCTAGAATAAAAAGTAAGACATTGAAGAAATTGCCAAAAAGCAGGAAAGTTCTGTGCAAGGAAGAGCCTAGTTAATTGAAAGAGAAAGCCCCCAATTATCAAAGAATTACAGATTACAATAAGACACGATTGTTTTCCCTTACATAAGCCAGTTTTTTAAAAGTAACAATTGCAAGGATGCAAAAACTAATTCCAGTACATTGCAGGTGAAAGGGTGTATTGGTGTAAACTTACAGGGAAACAACTTGCACCAAAATGCTCATACGCCTAGAAGCAGAACGTAAGAAAATCAAAAACATAGACATGACTAGTTACAGAGATGTTCACTGATGCGTTATTTTTTAATAGCAAACATTGAAAACAACATTAAAGGGAATGATCGAATAATTTATGACATGTCTGAAAATAAAAAAAATTCATAGATATTTTTTAGTGGTGTGGACAAATGTTTATTATATATAGCATGTTCTCAAAATGTTTATATGAACATATTCAAAATAAATGAATTGAAGAAGGAAGAAAATACAAAGTCAGTAGTTGCTGTTATTGCTACGCAGAGTGTAATTTTAGGTGACTTTTATTCTATTCCACATTTACATTGATTTTAAATCATTCTGTCTACTGAGTTCAGTGATAGGAAAGTTAAGTACCAGAACTATAAAACGTCTTTAAACATTGCATAACGTAAGTGATATTAGGTTATTTCTAACATATCTCTGCTATTAAGAGAAAATATGAATTGTCTATAAAGCCAAGACTAAAATCTGTTCAAAAGCAGACATTTTCCCAATTCATCAAGAAGGAAGTTGAAATACATTTTAAATAATTTTAAAATAACTTTACTTTGGATCAAGAAAAAATACAATGGTTTCTGCTGTTTTAGTAAAATAGTCTGCCTTCTGCTTTAGGAAGAAATGAACCCCTTGACCAATGTACACACATGTCAGCACAAAATGTAGTTCAGCATTCCAAGGGATCAAAAATAACAGCCAAGAAAAGGGAAATGTCTATGTTATGGTAAGAAACATGATTACCATGAAGTTAAAAACAGTAAAAATTTACAAGCCACATTTTGCCCTTCAACAATCAATTTCCTCACAACTAGAGAGAAATCATCTGAAATCATGAAAACAGAACCATCAATGCTCTAAAATCCTATTCTCCCATGCTCATATGATGCTGAACTCAATCAGAAAATGAATCCATCAGACTTCTTAACTATGGATAAAAAAATTTAAAAATTAAAATTAAAACCATACCAATTTACAGTTCAGTGGAGAGAGCGTGGTAATTGAGGGAATATTCTAATGTGCAATCTCTAAGTCTTCATTAATTCTAAGAGTGAAAACTTTTTTTTTTTGGTTGATTGGTTATGAGGCAGAGCATCTTTTGAATCTACTGTCTCCATAAGAACAAGTTAATTTGATATGTCAAGTCAAAATTACTGGATTCTGTGTAAATCAAATTTATGTCCTTGGAAGTGCCTTTTATGCAGAAACTTCCCTTCTGATTCAACATGCACTTTTATTCAACTAAAAAAAAAAAGAAAAAAATGATGACAGATATCAAAAATCCAGGGCTCCTCAAGTAACAACTAAATATTACAATATGAAAAGAAGCAATGTCATCCCAATTAATCAGGTATGTCCATTGTATTCATTTATTCAACAATTACTGAGCTTCTATTAGGAAGCAAGACTGTGCTAAGTGGTGTGGGTGCAACAGTAATACTAACATGGTTTTTGTATAGTACATGTCAGACTAGAGGAAATACTTGGGGATTGTGGGAATACATATGGTAGGCAACTAGGGAAGTTAAAGAATTCCCAGGGAAATGACATTGATATTGAGAATTACAATGTGCAAGAAAATGTCTTACGTTGTCTTATGTTAAACAGAGTTAGCCAGATTATCTTTCAGATTGTATGGGGCAAGGGTTTTTCATAGACTTAACCTTGGAATAGGTGGAAGACTCATTAGAAGAAGCCAGACTATGGTGGTTTCAGGAATAAATGAGCAGAAAAAAGCCTCTAAAATATTCTGTAAGTGACTAGCAACCCTGTAGGGTACTAATCCTGGGACTGTACTAGAAAATAAAAATAAATGTAAGAGCAGGATAGCAAGAAGCATAAAAGGAAGCATAAATGGTTATTTAGTTTAAAATTAAGAAAAAAATGAGAAAAAAATTAAGAGCTAAGAAAATATAAAATATTCTAAATGAGGCAATTTTAATAATTAGATAAATTGTTAATTTAAAGGAACTAAATTCTGTTTTAATGCATCCATTAGAAGGCAACAAATTAAATAATCAGGAAAAACGAAAAGAAGATAAATAACACTCCTAGAATTAGAAAAATAATTTATTAAAAAAGAATAAAAGGGTCTCGGTGCCCATAGCACAGTGGTTACAGTGCCAGCTACATGCACCGAGGCTGGCGGCTTAAAGCCCAGCCCCGGCCAGCTAACCAACAATGACAACTACAACAAAAATGTAGCTGGGCACTGTGGCAGGCACCTGCAGTCCCAGCTACTTGGGAGGCTGAGGCAAGAGAATCACTTAAGCCCAAGAGTTAGAGGTTGCTGTGAGCTGTGACGTGCCAAGCCCAAGAGTTAGAGGTTGCTGTGAGCTGTGACGCTCTGGCACTAAGAATAAAAGGCTTTCAAAGTATAAAATAGAGATAAAAATCTAGAAGTTAAACAATAGCAATATAGTCTAAAAGGAAATATGATGATAAAAGAAATATACAACAGGAATCAGAATAAGAATGGTAACATTTCAGGGGAAGGTAAATAGCCAACCACTCTACTAGGGCCTAATTGATTTTGCTTAACAAATATCTTGATTATGCAGGTGTCTCCTTTCAAGATAGCATCCTCTAAATTTATTTTATTTTCTAGTTGACAAGTGCCTGGAAGCAAAGAGTGACATGAAGTCTCTTTTTCCTCTTTCACCTAAGGTGTGGAGCAACAGGACAGCTTGTAATTTGACCCAATTTTTCACACCTGTCAGTGAGGTTAAAGCCCTGGGTAAAGGATTCCCGGGAACATCAGGAGAACCTAGTAAATTTGCAACCCTCTGGCCTAAGGCATGTTCCACTGCCTGCTTCATTCTGTAAGGAGGAATACTTGTTTAAATTCAATTATTGTTTTACTTGTTCCAATAAACAACATGTCCCCCTCCTGAAGGAATTGTATCTCTTTTCTAGTGACAATTCTGTGTTTATTAATATATCATTATGATTAGTTTCACAGTCTTACTCTTATTTCAGTTCTTGCTAAAATATAAAATCCTGTATTCTTACAAGAACTGCTGCTCTGACTGGACAGGATAACAAATATTGTTTTCACTTTTCCCCACCTTTCAGTCTTAATAAAAATTCAAGTTCTCTGTATTCAAGAAGTTACTTCTTAAAATCTATTACTCTTTGGTGAATCTCTGCTGATTTGGGATGATTAAGTAAATATCCAGTCTATTCCCATTTGAATCACAATCCGCAGTGTAATGTGGCTACTAAGTTTCACATACGCTTTGAAATTGGGAATGAATGGTGGCGGAGGACAGTTATGTCTGTTGCATATGCGCCCTATCATACAGTGAAGCTATGATTAGGAGAGGCAGGACCAGCCCAGACTCTCAAAGGCACACACCTGGGATAGAAGAAGAATCCTCTGGACAGTCATTTCAAATTACAGCCTGCAAGAAGCTTGAGTCTCTAAGCTCAGGTAGGAAAAAAAATAAGCTCAGGTAGGAAAAAAAAAAAAAAAAAAGATGAATTTAAACAACAAACATATTAACAATCCATTTTTCTGATTTCCTGCTTTAGCAAAAAAGTTTTACAGAAGGCATTGAAGAGGCAATTAAAGTCAAGATGTTCAGGAAATTAACTTTAATAACATTAGAAGAGAAAACAATCTCTAGAGTATGTTAGGTTTAAGTACAACATACTTAAATATGATTTTGAGGAAAGAATTGAATAATGAAGTATACCAGAGCATCTAATTCTGCATCACCTTAGCATCTTCAAAGCCCTTACTTGAACTATAAATTACCTTTACTTGCCTATTGATAATCCATCAATCAATTTCATGGATGGATGCATGTTCAACATTGGACCTAGATCTTAACTGATATTGGACATATGTATTTATAATGAGATATAGTACTTTTCCTAAAGGAAAGATCTGATGACTTTCATACTCTCATTTCATTTTTGTTTTTTGTTTTGTTGTGTTTTGTTTGCAGCAAGTTAAAAAAATCTCAAAACATAAAATTTACTATCTTCACTTTTAAATATACAGTTTAGTAGTGTTAATATTCATATTATTATGAGAGAGATCTTGAGAACTTTTCATCTTGAATATTTGAAACTATTCTGATTAAATGAATCCTCCTTTCCTACCCAGCCCAATACACCTGGTATTTCACTTTCAGTATCTATGAATTTGACAACTTAGAACCTCATATAAATAAAATAATACAATATTTGTTTTTTGTGACTAGCTAACTTCATTTAGCCTAATGTCCTCAAATTTCATCCACATTATAGCTCCTTCCTTTCTAAGGCTGAACAATATTTAATTATATGTGTATACTACATTTTGTTTATTCATTCATCCATTGGTGGATATTTGGCCTCTTGGTTATTGTGACTAGTGCTCTCATTAAAATTGATGTGCAAATAACTTTTTGAGACCACAATTCCAATTATTTTATATGTGTTGCTGAAGTGCTCACAGCAATGTGAATTATTTGTTATACATACAGAAGTGAAATTAGTGGATTATATGTTACCTCTATTTTTAATTGCTTGACCAGTTTTCATACTGTTTTCCACAGTGATTGCACTATTTACATTACTATCAATAGTACAAACGTGTTCCAATTTCTCTACATTCTCACCAACACTTGTCATATTCTGTTTTGTTTTTATTTTCGAAGTTTCTATTTTTTTTTTGATTGAAGACATCCTAATGGGTGTGAAATGATATTTCATTGTGGTTTTGTTTTGTACTATATTTTTCAGACAGTGATATTGTGCCTCTTTTCATATGTTTATATCTTCTTTGAGAAAATGTTCATCCAAGTCCTTTATATGATTTTTTTAAATCAGGTTATTTAGCATTGTTTGTTTTTATTGAGTTATAGGAGTTCTTTATATATTCTGGGTACACCTTTTGTCAGATATTTGATTTGCAAATATTTTCTTGTATTCTGTAATTGCCTTTTTGTTTTGTTGATTGTGTCCTTTGATACATGAAAGTTTTAAAATCTGATGCAGTCCCATTTGTCTAATTTTCATTTTGCTTTCTGTGCTTTTGGTGTCATACTCAAGAAATCATTGTCAAGTTGCAGGTGTCCTCAAACTTTTTAAACAGGGGCCCAATTCACCATCCCTCAGACCATTGGAGGGCCGGACTATAGTTTAAAAAAACAACAAAAACTATGAACAAATTCCTATGCACACTGCACATATCTTATTTTGAATTAAAAAAAGAACAAAATGGGAACAAATACAATCACACTGCCTCATGCGGCCCGCAAGCCATAGTTTGAGGACCCCTGTTTATAGCTTTCCCTCTCTTTTTTCTAGGACTTTTATAATTTTATGACAAAGTTTCTTTTGAGAAATCTGCTGATAATCTTACAGAAACTTCATTGCATGTGATAAATTCCCCTTCCCTTGCTGTTTTCAAGATTCTCTCTCTGCTTTTGACTTAACGAAGTTTAAATATTCTATGTCTCAGTATGGTATGCTTTGGATTTATCCTAACTGGAGTTCTATGAGCTTCTTGGCTCTGTATGTCTAGTTCTTTCTCAGATTTGGAAGGTTTTCCTACATTATTTCTCAAATAAATTCTCTGTCCCCCCACTTTTTTGTCTATTCATCTTCTGAAACTACTACAATTGGCCTGCTCAATAGTGTCTCATAAGTACCAAAGGTTCTTTTCCCTTCATATGTGTTAAGCTCCACTGATCCAATGATCTCAATGACCTTTCTTCATGTTTGACAATTCTTTATTATGCCTGATCAAGTCGTTTTGGGACTGCTGTAATTCATTTCTCAATTTAGCTGCAGAACTTCTATTTGGATTTTTTTTTAATAGCTCCTATCTCTGTTGATATTCTTATTTAGTTCAAGTAGCATTTTCCTAATTTTGTTTAGTTGTCTATCAGTATTCTCTTTCAGTTCATTAAGTATTCTCATGACAATTATTTTTATATTCTTTATCAGGAAGCTCATAGATCTGTTTTCCTTTAGAGTCCATTTCAGCTTGTTCTTTGATTTGGCCACGTTTCCCTGTTTCTTTTTATTTCTTGTCTCTCTTGTTGGGGTTTGGGCATTGGAAAAAATAACTACTTCTCCCAGTGTTTGCACACTGACTTTACGCAGGAGAAGACCACTCCCATCAACCTGGTTATAATCTCACTCCTCATTTTATTTATTCATTTGTTTGTTTGTTTGTTTGTTTGTTTTTATAATCTTTTGTAATTTATTTCCCTCCCTGGAATCTTCCTGCAGAACTGGAGCCCTAACATGATTTAAATTTTTTTTTTTTTTTTTTTTTTTTTTTTCCTACAAAAGCTTACAAACTCTGGAGCTATTTATTTTAGACCTCCAACTCTGGTTAGACAGGAAACTTTTTCATGAAACTGTTCTTCATGTAAGCCACAAAATCAGACATACAATTGACTCTTTGTTTATGCCCTAAGGAAGTGGTACTCTTGTGAGGGATTCTTCCTGTTTCTTCTGTGCTATGCTGCATAAAGAAAATGGTAAAAACAGCATGCCAAACACTAAACATTTTCCTACCCCTTTGGTTGGAATCCTTTTTGTTTGTACAATGACTGGAGTGCTATAGCTTCTCAACTGGCCTCTAGAGTTTGCCAGATGTTTTCTCATTGGTATATATTTGGTAACTTGGTGTCTCTGTGAAGGAAGGAGGATCTGTAGCTTTCTAGCCTGCCATCTTGCTGATATCTACCTTCTTGTTTCTTAGCTTTTCAACAATTTTTTCTTGATTTCCTGTTAAATTTTAGCTACTCTTATTTGCTAGGTACTCAAAGACTCTTGCTTTAATCTTCACTACCACCAATGCAATAACTAAGTTTCTTATTTGATCATGGCACTTCACTGCTTAAATATTTGCAGTGGCCTCTCCTTATCTGAAATGTAAAGTTCAATCCTATATATACACCTCACTAGGACTTCCAAGGCAATTCCCCCATCTACTTTTCCATTTTCATCTTCAAATTTCCTCTTCAGCTTATATAATTTTGCACCAACAAATGTATTCCCAATTATCCTATTAATCCATACTTTCATTCCATTATAACTTCATATATGCTATTTTATCTATCAAGCTCATCTCTCCTTCCTTTCTCCCCATAGTTATTTTATGATCTACTCAGATTTTGGCTTCTAGGTAAAGTAAATCTACTCCAGTTGGTTTATACGGTTGCTCTACATTATGCTGTTGAAAATGCTCTATTATGGCATTTTTCAAAGTTTGTTATTTATTTGTAGACTTGACTATTATTTCATTTCCTATCATCACTATTTAACATGTAACCAACTTAGTAGGTACCAATAACTTTCTACAGAATAAATAAATCAAATAATTTTTCTGAAAGATCCTATTTAAGGTTTCTACAGGGCTTATTTTTTCAATAAATATACAACTTATGTAAGTTAAAATAATTTGTTAATTTTCACTGAAACTTAATACTCCACAACAACTGAAAAGTTGTCTCTCAGAAAAAATAATATTTTATTCTTAGATGTTTATTTTTAATATTTTCAATACAAACATAGGAAATGTGACAACTTATTCTGAAGGTATAGCTAATTGAATAGCTCAATACTTTTATGTTTTGATATTGTCTTAAAAAGGAAAAGAAAAAGTAAATGAGTTTTGTATTTACTAACATTACTTAGAGACAAAATATGTTTCTTTTCTCCCCATATATATAACAATGTATTTTGAAGATTTAAATTTCTAAGAATCATTTCCATAAATTGTTTTTCATGTTTCAAAGTCAAGTCATACCATTCCTTGCTCAGTCTTGTTTCGGGTAGACAATGAATTCCTTTCTTTTAACTTAGTCCAGTGATGTGCTCATGCTTTCAACGTACTCCAAATTTAGTACATCTCAACTCCAAGCTCCACCATAGTAGCGATTTTGTTGCACTTAATGTTCTATACTCAGGGTCCAGAAACGTCTAACTAGAATTTCAAAGGACATACTTCATTAAAGTTTGAATGCATTCAATCTCTTGTTCTTTGTTTTAATGTTGTTATTCTTACCTTCATATCCAGAGTTTATGCTATTGAACTTATCTGGCATTAGTCTGTCTATTAATTTTAAATCCTTTCTTGTCTATTCCAATGTCTGTTGGATGTCAGAATTTTCTAATTTGTGACTGTATTGCTTCAGTCTATGCCTCTGTTGGAATACTGATTTCTCATTTTCTGTCTGTGTCATATTGCCTTCTGTCTTTCTCTTATAAAAACACATGATTATATTTAGGGCCCATATGGCTATTCCATAACAGTCTCCCCATCATGAGATTCTTAATTAAATCACATATTTTGTCATATAAAGCAATATTCACAGTATTCATGGATCAGGGAACATTTTTTGAGTATGACATAATCTGTTTATATAGAACTTAGACAATGCCTTTGATTTAAAAGTACAATACAATTAGAAAAGCAAAAGATAGTTTTGATGATGACATGCACAAATAAAAACAATCTTTTAGAACTCCAGTCTACAACCAAGAGGCTGTTTTTTTTTTATTTTAATTTATAAAATTATGTGATTGTCTTTTCCCATTAATAACAAAATTTTCCACTTGGGAATATATGTGAATAAAAACATTTTGAAGGGAATTCTAACATTATGGTATCTACTTTGTGCTTCTAACATAAACTTAACCACAAATTAATTTTGTAATTATTTTATTTATTGCAGAATAATGTCAATGAATGGTGATTGAAAGAAATGATACTGTTAGCAACTGGTTATGTTACCAAAGATTTGATTTTCCTTTTAATCTGAAGAAGAATGATTAAAGTATAAAGATGCAGGTGAAGAACAGAGACATTTTCCATATGGTTTATATTTTGGCCGTGTAATGTGCAAGTAGCTGCCTTTGGAGATATTTTAGAAAGTAATGCATATTTATGAATAGAGCAAGGACAGAGATTCCAAATAATGTGCATTTGGTGACCAGAAAATACACCAAACTTCAAAGGATTTGAAATAACTGTGTTTTTAAGCAATGAGAATGTCTAGAGAGGTGGGTTGACAAAAGTAGACACAGAGAGAAATAAAACTACCTGACACTGTAATGTCTGTGAAGAATCAAGAGCAGTACCCAAATACTGGTATGTGAACCAGTATTGACACCCAGACTCTACCAGGATTATGATGCACTCATAAATTATCCATGAGAGAAATAAGTATAAATTCATATATACTCTTCAAAGAGTATACTGGCTTCAAAGAAGTAAATGTCTTCAAAGAGCTGAAGTGTAAAGTAAAACTTCTATACTGGAAATAAAACCTTCCTAATTTTTGATGACTAATGATATTTCTTCTACAATACAATGTGGACAGCATTTTCCAGTGGGCTTTAAACAGGATGTTCATATAGCTTCTAAACCTGTTTGAGTGCACGGGAGTGCAGTGGCTCCACCCCTGTACTAGGGTCACATGGCATTCATTTCCCCACTTTTCTAAGAACACCCTGATCTCCTTTTAACAAATATATTTTGATATACATATGTTTATCAGGATAATAAATTCAGGTACCTGCTTCCCATTCCAAGAGCCTTTGGTAGCAAATCTATTTTCCATCCTAGTCCACCCATGAAACATATGCATGGAAAGTGGAGACTTATTTTTTTATGGAAGCTTCCTGACTGAGTGCTTGCTGCTGTGGTTTCTGCTTCTTGGCTCCCTGGAAGCACTTCTATCTACACGTTAAGCCCAATTATTTGTGTAACATATAACTTCTCATTTAATTTATCTAGAGTTTTCCTTTTCTTTAATTGCTGATATCCCAGAAACCAGCTCATGATTTATCAAACACATGTGCGACTTCGAGGAAATTGCATCCTTTCTGGGGTTAATAGTAGTATCTGCCTCAGAGAGTCAAGAAAATTAAATGAATTATATTACATGTAAAGCGCTCAACATGTAGATAACTATTTTACTATCATTATTATTGGTACTGTCATACAGGAGCACAATCACAAGCTACACAAAAGACATTACAAAACATGAATGCCTGCCCTGTGGCTATCATATAGTCTTATAAAAGCCAGCAGAGTGAAAGGGTAAAAGCTTTGGGGTTTACTGTCATATATCCAACAAACACTTTCAAAATCAATTTCCAAGCATAAAGCATGACCTTGGCTTGGAAATAAATTAATTTGCAGTACCTGCTTCTAAGCCTTACTGTCTAATACTGACTCTCGCTCACCATTATCTATGGTGATTTATTTTTTTTTTTCCTTTTTTTCCCCTCAAACATCATGGAACTAATTCAAACAAAATTCTTCCAGACATCAAAATTGTTCAGTTGTAGTCGACTTCCTGGACAATAAGTTCTCAACAAAGTTCCTTCTCAAGCTACATAGAAACCAGGGAAATAGTATTTACTCTTCTCAATTCAGTGACTAGCCCAAGCAGAACCAGAGAAAGCAGAGTGAGGGATGGTTGAATACATGACAGAATGAATTGACAACCTGATCAATAATCAATCAATCAATCTCATGATCTCTTGTCTCTAGGTAATAAATTACCAAGAAAGAGCAAAAAAAAAAAAAAAAAAATGTGAACTCAACCTTAAAAAGAAAAATATATAATTTTACCAACTTTATGCTTTTTTCTATTTAATCTCATGCTCCTTTTCATGTGGCATTAGATTCCAGTGAACAATTTGTATATGCGGACTTTTTTTTCTCATAGAAATAATTAGAGCATTCAGATAGTGAAGAGCAGACACAGATTAAGGGCTTCTGCTTTCAGTTATATATAGTCAATCTTGAATCTCCTCTCCTTCCCCTCTCAATGGTGCAAGCTGCACATAATTGGGAAAGCATTGGTTGTGCAGGATTTTTCCTACACAGAGATCACTGAACCTAGTCCATTTAGTGCCTTTACTGCCCATATAGAAGGAAGGGAAATTGAATGGCTGTTCAGAGTGCTCAGATAGCACACTTGTGCCTGGAATACATGTATGACTGCTCAAGGTAGTAGTATTTTGACCAGCAACTTAAGTTTGATGCTTGTAAATACAAAGAGAAATAGTTTTGGATTACTATTTTACCTTTCAAAAATGTCCTCAGATTTTTCCTGAAAAGAGACCTCTTGATTACACACAGAGATCAATACAGCTTATATTCACAAGCAATTGTTAAAGCACAGAATCAAAATCAGTTTGCCACATGTTTCCTTGCTCACAAATTTGGGGCAGGGAAGAAAAGAAGGTGGCCTTGTTAGAAATAAGAAAGAGAAGAAAGGGGGAAAAAAGAACTATATTATTCCTCTTGTCATGGTTTTGTTACTGCTTTTGGCTTCACGCCTATAGGGATTTGACTTAAGAACACAGGGTGAAATAGGTCTGGCTCTTTTCCCAGCTAACAGCTTCTGCAAGCACAGCCTTTTCATCAGCTCTAAGCAGACATACATGGGGATTGCATCACTTTGGAGGCATCAGCTTGAGCTGGAAGGCTTGTGGACAGCCTTCAAATTTCCATATGAAGATTCAGGCAGTGCTATTTTCTGCGGTATGCCAAATGATACAGGCACCATTTGTTTAATTTAGGTATTCTCAGCAAAACAAAACAAAGTAAGTAAGGCCTCAGCCTTCTTTTGACATATTGACAGTGGCTGGGAAAAGAAGGGACACAAGGCAAAATAGCTTAAATGTGGAAAAGCACATTGCACAGTGGCTGACACACAGATATAAGTCAAAATAATGATAAAGGCACTGTTATTAAAGAGAGTAAGAAGGTTCTTATAGTTTTCATTCCTCCTATTTAAATAGCTTTGATTACTTACTGTCCCCTATCTTTTAGCTTAGTTCCATGACAGTTATCTGAAATATATCCTGCCCTTTATCAGTTGTATATTTAAAACTCAGTTCAATACTCCAGAGTTCAATACATCAGACACTTTCTTGCTCTGCCACTTCTTCCATCCACATTATGCCCATCCGCAAACCAACTGTCTGACTCCTTCCTGGCCTCCTCAACAAGGCAAAGGATTTGCTCTGCGTTTCTTCATGGGGATGTTATTAGGATCTGGCATGGGGCAATTATTGATTGTAAAGGAATATGTACTGTCTCCAAGATATATAATATCCTTGGCCCCAGAGGCCCCAAATACTAATAGCACACCCCAATTTTTATGAACACTTCTAAAGCCTGCAGGCATTTCAAAACAGCCCACCCTGGATGTTATCCTCTCTCACATTTTTAGAATTATTTCTCTTTTCTTTCTTTCTTGCATTCAATTTTGGATTACTATTTCTTTTGGATTACTAGCACATTCTGTGCTAATAGAATTCCTTCCTTCCTTCCTTCCTTCCTTCCTTCCTTCCTTCCTTCCTTCCTTCCTTCCTTCCTTCTTTCCTTCCTTCCTTTCTTTGACAGAGTCTCACTCTGTCACCCTGGGTAGAGTGCCGTGGTGTCATCATAGCACACAGCAACCTCAAAACAATGACAAGGGGAATAATATAGTTCTTTTTTTTCCCTTTCTTCTAAAGTGATCCTCCTGCCTCAGTCTCCCGAGAGACTGGGACTACAGCCACCCTCCACGATGACCAGCTAGTGTTTTTTATTTTTGTTTTAGTAGAGATGGGTCCTTACTCTTACTCAGGCTGTTCTCAAACTCCTGAGCTCAAACAATCCACCTGCCTTAGCCTCCCAGCCTAGAATTATTTCTATTCTCTAATTCTCAAATTCCATAGGTATTTGGTATTACCTATACTAGTTATCTATTGCTATGTAATAAATTTTCACAAAACTTAATTGCTTATAGCATTATTTACTACCTTACAGCTTCTGTGCATTACAAATTCTGGTTTGGCTTAGTTAGGTCCTTTGCTTCAGAGTCTCTTAGAGGCTCAATCATGGTATCAGCAGGGGCTCATCCCAGGGCTCTCCTGGAAAAGGATCTTCTTTTGAGCTCACCCATGTAGGCAGGATTCAGTTACTCACAGATTGCTGTACTGGGGGCCTTATGTTGTCATCAGTTGCTCATCAAACACCTCCCTTATTTCCTTGCCATGTAATATGGGTCTCTCCATAGATCAGCTCACAACACAGCAACTGGCTCCCTGGGAGTGAGAAAGTGGGAGAGCAGAAGAGGGTGAAGGTCTGCAAGATTGGAGCCTTAGTCTTTTATACTCTATTTGTTACAAGCAAGTCACTGGGTTCAGAGAGAGTGGATCACACATAGGCATTGCTATCATCTGAATATTTGTTTCTCCCCAAATTCATAAGTTAAAAATCCTAACTCTGAAGGTGATAGCAATAGAGGCTAGGGCTTTGGGGAAGTAATTAGGTCACGAGGGCTCCACTTTCATGAGTGAGATTGATTGGTGCCCTTAAAAAATGTCTCTGCAGACCTAGCTAGCCCCTTCCAACATGTGAGGACTCAGTGAAAAGGTGCCAATCTCCAAACCAGCAAGCAAGGGCTCACCAAATACCAAATTGGCCAGTGCCTTAATAGAATTTCTTAGTCTCCAGAGCAATGAGAAATAAATTTACCTTCACTTTTAGGTGTTTTGTTAAAGAAGCACAAATGGACTAAGACAGGTGTAAATACAAAGAGTCTGAGACCATTGAGAGCTACGTAAGAAACTTTGTCTCATGCCACCAAAGTTCGGAAACTATT
Organism: Loris lydekkerianus; assembly: GCA_963574355.1. Lineage (NCBI taxonomy): Eukaryota > Metazoa > Chordata > Mammalia > Primates > Lorisidae > Loris > Loris lydekkerianus. The sequence continues at coordinate 34,445 of CAUYPK010008606.1, read as the reverse complement.
TCCTCTTATTTCCGGGACAACACTCTCTCCCATTTGTTCTACCTAGTAACTCCTCAGTCATTGTCTTGAATATCCTTTTTCAACCATCACTTGAACTATTTTAACTGGTTCTTCTTCAGTCTATTCCCTTCAACCACATCTGGGTTTCCTCTTACACTTCCAATTGCCTTCTCTTTGGTGCTAAATCCCAAATCTAATCTCTAACCCAAATCTCTTAACTGAGTTCCAGATGCTGTGTATAGAATTGACCAACTAAATCTAATAGTCTCTTCAATGTACCATCCACAGACATCTCCATCCCATCATATTCATCTTTTTATTTTTACCCTTTTATTGTATAACTTTTTTGTATATGTGATGTGTCCTGGGAAGAGAGCATGCAGTTAGATTTTTTAAAATCCAGTGGAGAGTTTAGTGGGAAAGTTTAATCTAACAAAATGTATTGAGATTAGTGATATACTCACAATGAGCATGCAGTTTTGCTATTACTGTCACTTCTTGGCCATTTGACTAAGATCAAGTATACTAGATTTTTGTTGTTACTTTTCTTTTGCCCATTTCAGAGTTTACTGGACTAAAAAACTACATTTTTTATTAATTCTTTTTATTGCTCAGTAGTTCAGAAAATAAACATTCTTTACCATTCTTCTCTTGGCTTCCCTTAACATTAAAAAATATATGTATATGTTTTTCTACCTACTTCCACCCCTAAACCAAAACAAAACCTTTCAGCATTTTCACTTACTATCTCCACCTTTTCCCCTCATGTTTTCTAAATTTGAGTACTATTATTTCTTGTCTCTATCCCTTCTCTTTTAGGATATCATGTTTTGTTCTTTTGGAGCGCATCCTTCAAATTTTTTTCCAAATACATTTTTGAGTTATTACATGTCTGAAAAGCACATTCATTTTTATCTCTAATTTGAATGCTTGCTTATCTAGATAACATTCTAATTTACCCTCTAATCTTTGCAAATAATTCTCTGTTTATTCCCCCCCCCCTTTTTTTTTAAGAAAGAGTCTCACTTTGTCACCTTCTGCAGAGTGCTCTAGCATCACCACTCACAGGAGCCTCAAATTCTTGGGCTCAAATGATCCTCTTATCTCATTCTCCCAAGTGGCTGGGACTACAGGCACCTATCACACACCCAGCTATTTTTAGAGATGGTATCTCACTTTTGCTCAGGTTGGTCTTGAACTCCTGAGCTCAAGCAATCTACCTGCCTCGGCCTCCCAGAGTGCTGGGATTATAGGCATGAGCCACCATGCCCGGCCTTGTTTACTACATTCTATGTTGTAAGAAAGAAATTAGAGGCTGAGTTTCATTACAATGCAGGAAAAATGGTTTTGTTTTAGTTTAGTTTTCTTTATGAAACTTTAAAGGTTTTATTTTTATCATAATTGAGGTCAGTTATAAGTTAGATGCATGTGTCTGTTTAACTTTTCTTGCTCAGTGTCTGGCAGACCTATTCAGTCTGAAAATTCAAGTCTCCATCAAGAGACTAGGATATCATGCATCAACTGAGTATGTTAAAGAAGCAAGATTCTTCTCTAAAGATGGTAGAAAGTATCTAGTAGGTAGTAATTAAAATTCCATGGCCTTGCCTTCCATTTGTGCCCTAACAAATTCTTCACAATTATTCATTGCTTTTCAGACCCAGGCAAGCATATTGTGCTGTGAAGCCAGTGAGAGTAGTATTATTTATGGCTATTAATTTCTATCACATTCTTTCTCTTCTGAGTAAGATAAGGCTTCTCTCACTCAAATCCCTCTTTTTGTGTAAGACATTGCTCAGAAACTAATTAGTGAACATCCAGTGGCAAACTAATCATTAATTAATTTGACATAATTTATCAAGTGCTCATTTTTTACAAGTATCAGGCTGGGCAAAAATGTTGTGAATAAACACATTGAATTCAAATAGCATGAGGAAGAAAGGACCACTTTAAGATCCTTATGGAACATTTGTTTCTCTTTGTCCTACAGATACTAAATCATCACCTGACCTGATTCCTTGGTTTTTACTTTTCCAGTTGATTATACCCTCATTGATCTGATTCTCATTATATGAACACCTCTATCCACTTCTCTTTATTATTTTTTGTGTGTTTACTACTCCTCAGGAGATTTCTGACAGCCAGAGACATTGGCTCTGGCTGCACAAAATGGTGAGCTGAAGTTGCAGATTTGGAGCTGTCCCAGCCTCACTATCAGACTTAAAAATGATGCTGTCTGGCTGGAGGACACTGCATTAATGGGCATTATGGATGGGCCTGCTCTATTTCAGAATCATGATTTTCAAGTTAATTGCTTGTATCTGAGACAGGGGAGATGTAGAAGGCTGTGGTAGAGGCAAAGATGTCACCCATTTTTCGGAAGAAAAATAAATTTAAAATATAAGATAAGGTGACTAAATGTGCTAGTCATTAAAGAGAGTCAAGGAATGATGGTGAAACAAAAAACAAACTAATAATGTGTTATGCCTCAAAAATCTCCTTTTAATTTATGTATGTAATTAAAAAAAAAACACTTTTTAAAAATCTGAATGAATTTTTTTTGTTGTTGTTTTTTAATTCTTTGTTTCTTCATAGATAGTGTTTTTCTCTGTTGCCCAGGCTGTGGCACAATCGTAGCTCATCACAACTTCCAATTCTTACGCTTTAAACAATTCTCAAGCTTTAGCTTTCCAAGTAGCTGAAACTATAGGCTCACACCACCACACACAGCTAATTTTTTACTTTTTTTTTTTTTTATAAAGACAGGGTTTTGCTCTGTTGCCCAGATTGGTCTTGAACTCTGGGGATCCAGAGATCCTCCCACCTGAGCCCCTCAAATTGCTAAGAGTTCAGGCATGAATATCCATACCCAGTCAAATTGTTTCTCTTTTGAGGGATAAAAATGGAGATGCACTGTGTATGATAAGGTTAGAGTACATTTTAGAGTTAAAGGTAAGAAGAGAAAAGCTCTCTTGGAACACACAAAGACAGAGAGGAAAGATGAGATGCAAGGATAACTCTGATTCAACACAAGTCAGGGAAGGTGGTGTCCAAGGTGGCCACCAGAAAGAGAAATGGAGAACTACATGAGAGTGACTTGTCAGGTTAATACCTTTAATGTATCTACTTTTTTAATTCTATTCCCCCTAATTTTCTCAAGGTAAAATAATAAGGATAAGAATAAATCTCAAGGAAATGTGCAATGACTATATTGAGAACTGAGGGAAGAAAATGAAGTGAAATAGCTGGAGATTTGGAGCTTAAGATATCAGGGTCTTCCCAGAGGCTGAATTGCTGTGTGACCTGAAGGATGTTATTTAACCTTTCCGTGTTGAATATCCCTCATACAAAAAGGAATTTAATAAGAGTTTAAGGTGCATTGATGTTGAAAGATTAATGCAGTGATGTGTTCAGTACCAAGAAAGTGCCTGACACATTACAAGTGATGAAAAAATACCTGTTTTTTCTTTCATTCTATCCTTCCATTCAGATCACTTTCCATCAGTCCTGCCTGGCATTGCCTTTTATTAGTGTATGTTTCATTCAGGGAGTTGTGTTGTTTTGTTTTGCTTCTAATCAAGTGTTTATAGTTGGCACTTGAGAGTCACAGTATCTGTCTTTGAAAACTCAGTTTCCCAGTGAATGCCGAGAGTATTCAGTAAATCACTGTTCAAGTTAGGTCTTATGAACCAGTGCCATCAATCATTAATTCAGTCATTACAATGTTTTGAGGGGAAATAGCGATTTTTACACTAACAATTTCTAAGGCACCCCTGCTAAGACTGAAAGAATTTGAGAAAGCGGATCCTTTGAAGCTAATGGCATTCAGTCACGTTCTCAATTTACAGACCTTCTACTAAGTATCAGTTACACTCACACTTCAGAAGGATAACAGATCAACCAGCTTTGAGATCATTTAATATAAGAGAGAAAAAAAAAAAATGACTAGGAAGCTTTATGTAATTGTCACTTTTACTGTTTAAGTCAAAGAGGATAAAGATCAGAGACCAAAATCTAACTTAATCAGCCAAGCTCCTCCTGACTTAAGACCTGGAGGGTTATTGTTAAAATCCTTAAAGAGGGAGCAATGCAATTTCAAGGCTAAGCTTTTCAGGCAACAGACGTTTAAACATTAAGAACAGCAGAGTATGATCAGTTCCCTAAAGGGCTTACAAGGATTCCCTAAATCAGTCTCACTTGTAATTTTTTCCTGTTGTGTTGGGAGCTGAATGTGATTACCTATGAAGTGATAAAGCCTCCTTATACAATGCAGAGGTGTCTAGGTCCAACTCAGGTCCTTATCACAGAATTGAGGTCAATAACCGAAGCCAGCATTTCACCGAGGAATGCAGTGTCCAACAGACAGATAGAGGGAACCACTGGAGTTCAGAATTCTTCTCTTTTAACCCCTGGGTGGGAAATTTGATATGTAGCGTGGGTCTCTGTACTAGGACGTGGACTACGTTCTTTCTGTAGGACTAAAGTTGGGGAAAAAGTGTTTAATTTATGAATGCATTTTCTGTGGCAATATCATCTGGTGGCAATATAGAAGAAGCAGACACAGATTGCTAGTATAAGTTACTGGATGATTATAGTGACAATTGACATCTGCCACAGATCACTAATGTCTGACCATGACACCAAGAATAAGTGACTTCAGTGTGGGTGAGATTCCACTGGCTCTGTACGGGCTTTTCGGCTTTGGATGCAAGATGCCCCTCATCTAGCCCACCCCCAAACATGCTGTAATATCCCTTGTATGTTCTCACTGAAGTCCCACAGGATAACATCATTCTGACACACATTGGAAACACAGTGATAATCAGCAGATGTTCCATAAATGGTATTTAAATAACATGGAAGTTAAATAACCTTATGCTGAATGATAACTGGGTCAGAGATGAGATTAAGAAGGAAATTGCCAAAATTCTGGAGCAAAACAACCATGAAGACACGAGTTATCAGAACCTGTGGGATACTACAAAGGCAGTCCTAAGAGAGAAATGTACAGCACTGCAAGCCTTCCTCAAGAGAACAGAAAGAGAGGAAGTTAACAACTTAATGGGATATCTCAAGCAACTGGAAAAGGAAGAACATTCCAACCCTAAACCCAGTAGAAGAAAAAAAAATAACCAAAATTAGAGCAGAATTAAATGAAATTGAAAATAACAAAGAACTATACAAGAGATCAATAAATCAAAAAGTTGGTTTTTTGAAAAGGTCAATAAAATAGATAAACCTCTAGCTACCCTAACCAGGAAAAAAAAAGAGTGAAATCTCTAATTTCATCAATCAGAAATGGCAAAGAAGAAATAAAAACAGACTCCTCAGAAATTCAAAAAATCCTAAATGAATATTATAAGAAACTTTATTCTCAGAAATATGAAAATCTAAAGGACATTGACCAATACTTGGAAGCACGTCACCTTCCAAGATGTAGCTAGAATCAAGTGGAAATGTTGAACAGGCCTTTATCAAGTCCCAAAATAGCAACAATCGTAAGAAATCTCACTAAAAAGAAAAGCCGTGATAGCTTCATGTTCGAATTCTACCAAACCTTTAAAGAGGAATTAGTACGTATATTACTCAACCTGTTCCAAAATATAGAAAAAGAAGGAAGACTACCCAATATGTTCTATGAAGCAAACATCACCCTGATCCCCAAACCAGGAAAAGAGCCAACAAGAAAAGAAAATTATAGACCAATATCACTAATAAATACAGATGCAAAAATATTCAACAAGATCCTAACAAACAGAATCCAGCAACATATCAAAGAAATTATACATTATGACCAAGTTGGTTTTATCCCAGGGGTCAAGGCTGGTTCAATATACCTAAATCTATAAGTATAATTCAGCACATAAACAATTAAAAAACAAAGAACATATGATTCTCTCAATTGGTTCAGAAAAAGAGCATCCCTTCATGATCACAACAGCCAGCATCTAGCATCCCCTCATGATCAGAACACTTAAGAAAATTGGTATAGAAGGGATATTTCTAAAACTGATAGAGGCCATCTACAGCAAACCCACAGCCAATAGCATACTGAATAGAGTTAAATTGAAATCATTTCCACTCAGATCAGCAACCAGACAAGGCTGCCCATTGTCTCCATTGCTCTTTAACATTGTAATGGAAGTTTTAGCCATTGCAATTATGGAAGAAAAGGTGATCAAGGGTATCCCTATAGGGTCAGAAGAGATCAAACTTTCACTCTATAAAGATGATATGATTTTATATCTGGAAACACCAGGGATTCTACTATAAAACTCTTAGAAGTGATTAGGCAATGCAGCAGCATCTCAGATTACAAAATCAACATTCATAAATCAGTAGCCTTTATATATACCAACAATAGTCAAGCTGAAAAAACAGTTAAGGACTCTATTCCATTCACAGTAGTGCCATAGAAGATGAAATATTTGGGAGTTTATCTAACAAAGGACATGAAAGAACTCTATAAAGAGAAATATGAAACTCTAAGAAAAGAAATAGCGGAAAATGTTAACAAATGAAAAAACATACCATGCTCATGGCTGGGAAGAATCAACACTGTTAAAATGTCCGTACTACCCAAAACAATCTACAATTTTAATGCAATCCCTATTAAAGCTCCACTATCATACTTTAAAGGTCTTGAAAATATAATAGTTCATTTTATATGGAATCAGAAAAAACCTCGAATAGCCAAGACATTACTGAGAAATAAAAACAAAGCAGGAGGAATCATGCTACTGGGCCTCAGACTGTACTTTAAATCGATAGTGATCAAAACAGCATGGTACTGGCACAAAACCAGAGAGGTAGACATATGGAACAGAATAGAGAATTAAGAGATGAACCCAGCTACTTACCATTACTTGATCTTTGACAAGGCAATTAAAAACATTCAGTGGGGAAAAGATTCCCTATTTAACAAATGGTGCTGGGTGAACTGGCTGGTGACCTGTAGAAGACTGAAACTGGACCCCCATCTTTCATCATTAACTAAGATAGACTCTCACTAGATTATAGATTTAAACTTAAGACATGAAACTAAAAAAATACTAGAAGAGAGTGCTAGGAAACCCCTTGAAGAAATCGGTCTGGGTGAGAATTTTATGAGGTGGATCTCCCGGGCAATTGAAGCAGCTTGAATAATACACTACTGGGACCTGATCAAACTAAAAAGCTTCTGCACATCCAAGAACACAGTAAGTAAAGCAAGCAGACAGCCCTCAGAATGGGAGAAGATATTTGCAGGTTATGTCTCTGACAAAGGTTTAGTAACCAGAATCCACAGAGAACTCAAATGCATTAGCAAGAAAAGAACAAGTGATCCCATCGCAGGCTGGGCAAGGGACTTGAAGAGAAACTTCTCTGAAGAAGACAGGTGCACGGCCTACAGACATATGAAAAAATGCTCATTATCCTTAATCATCAGAGATATGCAAATCCAAACTACTTTGAGATATCATCTAATTCCAGTAAGATTAGCCTGTATCACAAAATCCCAAGACCAGAGATGTTGGTGTGGATATGGAGAAAAGGGAACACTTCTACACTGCTGGTGGGAATGCAAATTGATACATTCCTTTCAGAAAGATGTTTGGAGAACACTTAGAGATCTAAAAATAGATCTGCCATTCAATCCTATAATTCCTCTACTAGGTATATACCCAGAAGACCCAAAATCACATTATAACAAAGATATTTGTACCAGAATGTTTATTGCAGCCAAATTCATAATTGCTAAGTCATGGAAAAAGCCCAAGTGCCATTCGATCCACGAATGTATTAATAAATTGTGGTATATGTACACCATGTAATATTATGCAGCATTAAAGAAAGATGGAGACTTTACCTCTTTTATGTTTACATGGATGGAGCTGGAACATATTCTTCTTAGTAAAGTATCTCAAGAATGGAAGAAAAAGTATCCAATGTACTCAGCCCTACTATGAAACTAATTTATGGCTTTCCCATGAAAGCTATACCCCAGTTATAACCTAAGAATAGGGGACAGGTGGAAAGGGAGGCAGGAGGGGGAAGGATGGGCGGAGGGAGGGCGATTGATGGGATTACACCTGTGGTGCATCTTACAAGGGTACATGTGAAACTTAGTAAATGTAGAATGTAAATGTCTTAACACAATAACTAAGAAATTGCCAGGAAGTCTATGTTAACCAGTGTGATGAAAATGTGTCAAACAGTCTATAAAAGCAGGGTATGGTGCCCCATGATCGCATTAATGTACACAGCTATGATTTAATAATTGAAAAAAAAACAGAAACATAGTTTATGAAAATAGGAATGACTCATACTTCACATTATATTTAAAAATTACCTCAAAATGGATCATAGACCTGAATATAACACCTAGAACAAACTGCAATATGTATAGAAGAAACTTAGATGTAGGCAATGGTTTCTTGAACAAAATACAAAAGCATGAACCATAAAAGAAAAAATTGATAAATTGGACTTTATTAAAATCTAAAACTCTTACTCTTCAGAAGACATTGTTAAGAAAACAAAAAATGGTCAGTGCAATGGCTTATGCCTATAATTGCAGCATTATACACAAAGTATATGTAACACAACTCGATAAGAAGACAATCCAACTTCAAAATAGTCAGAAGTGGCTGGGTACAGTGGCTCACATCTGTAATCCTAGGACTTTGGGAGGCCAAGACAGGAGGAGAAGAGGATCACTTGAGGCCAGGAGTTCAACACTGGGCTTGGACAGCCTAGTAAGAGCTCATCTTTACAAAAATATATTTTTAAAAATTAAAAACAAAAATACAAAAAACAAACAAAAAATTAGCTGGCCATAGTGGCATATGCCTTTTAGTCCCAGATCTTCAGGAGGCTGAGGCAGGAGGATCACTTGACCCCAGGGCTTTAAAGTTGCAGTGAGCTATGATGACACCATTGCACTCTAGCCTGGGTGAGAGAGTGAGAAAAGAAAGGTAGATATGCAAATAGAAAATAAGTACCTGAAAAGATGCTCAGCATCTTAAAAATTGGTAAAAATCAAAGAAAACCACAGTAAGATGGCACATTACAATAATCAGAATTGGTTGAAATATTTTTAGCTGACTCTTAACCTTTTAATACCTACATTTATTCTTATTTTCCTGAGAGTAAACACAAGATTTCCTGGAGCAGAGACAATTATTATTTAATCATGGGAATAACCTTGTTGGTTCCCCCTCTTCACCTAATTCTTCTCCCTAGGCAACATGGTAAGAGTCAGATGTCATTTTACCCATATTATAATTTGTAATACAGATGAGGAACACCAAAAGTATAAATCTGGGAGTTTATTTGGGGATAGACAGTGGTTCCCTCCTCACCTCCAGAGAACAGGAAAGAAACATTTGCTGCCTTAATGTCAATAAATCGTCTTTGGGAAGAGAAGGACAATCTCCAGCATATAAGTAGAAAAGTTTAATTAGCCTTTGAGTTGGCGCAAATAGCCCACCATCAAGGACACAAACGGCTAAAGGTTTTAATATCTATGGTATGTAAATAAATGTCTTTAAGGAGACGATAAGACCCACTCTGAGTTTCTAACCCCTGGAATGCCTCCATGATCCCAAGTTTCATTATCCCTTAACATAGAAACTCATTTCTCCAAAGAGGTAAATCTCTCACTAACTCCAAGGCTTAGCTTATAACCCAGGTGCAAGTAAAATTTATTCAGAAATTACTAAATATGCCTAAGCATAAAAATGTTTTCTCTACAGTCTCACTTCTACAAGATAAAACATTAGTGAGGATTTGAAGCAAGTGGAACTCACAAAAAATGCTGGTGGTAAGGGAAAATTGTGCAACCACTTTAAAAAACAATTTGGCAGTTTCTTAAAAAGTTAAACATACACATATCTTTTGATCCAGCCTTTCTACTTCCAAATAGAATAACACCTAATATATATGAAATTACCTCCTGCCACAAAGACTTGTGCATGAATATTCATATTGACTTTATTTGGAAACTTACACAAAAATTTAGAGGAAGGCAAATTTCCATCCACAAGTGAATAGAGAAATAAGTTATGTTATATCCATACAATGGAATACTACTCACTAGTGAAAAAGATCATACCACTGATATAGGCAATAACATGGAAGCCTATCAAAATCATTATGCTAAGTGAAAGAAACCAGACTAAAAAATAATTCACACTATGTGGTTATATTTATAGACAATTCTAGAACATGCAAACTATAATGATAGAGAGTAGATCAGTGGTTATATGGAGAGGTGGGAGTAGCTAGAGGAATAGATTACAAAGTTGCACAAGGAAACTTTGGGTCATGATAAAAAATGTTAACTTGATTGTGAGTGATGGTTTCATAGGCATACACATATGTCAAAACTGATCAAATTATATGCTTTAAATACATGCAGTTTAATGTACTTCATCCCTATTTCAATAAAAATGAAAAATAGGAATGATTATAAGTTAAATAATTGCAATAAGAAAATGTGAGAAATTTAAATACACAAAGGATGATGCTGCTGTGCCATCATCATGTCTAGAAGTTACAACACCTTGATAAACATCTTAAAATGAAAGAAAACAAAAGTAGGTATTTATAAAATGTCCAGTTACAAGGTTGAAAAATATTAATGCCACACATACATAATCTTATTAATTTGGTCACACTTAATCAAGAAACAGAAATATCAATGATTGGGCTATAATTTATCCCCATACTATTCATAGGGAATGGAGTGATCATTGCAAAATAACCTAACAAATAAGATTGCTAAGAAAAATTTTTTATTTCCTAATATTATAAACTTAGAAACCTTAGAAGCACTCCTTTAGAAACAACTGAAGTGTTCTATAAGTAAGATCGTTTACTCATTAAGGTACCATATATACTCGAGTATAAGCCCACCCGAGTATAAGCCGACCCCCTTAATTTTACCCTAAAAACTGGGAAAACTTAGTGACTCGAGTATAAGCCGAGGTGGAAAATGCAGCAGCCACTGGTAAATTTCAAAAATAAAAATATATACGCAAAACAATTACAATAATTGAGGAATCAGTAGGTTAAATGCTTTTCAATATTTATTGCTAAAGAAAAACTATAAACTAGCAACAACAACTTTAAAACTTTAAATAAAGTGCAGAAAACTGTAGCTTAACAGGTAATCAAGCTGTGGATTATATAGTTGTGGGTTAAATAGTTCAGTGGAATACAGTTCAGTTCAGCCACCTACCTCTTCAGCTCAGCCGGACTTGTGGACTGAGCTGAAGCGCCGCCCCCTCAAGCAGACGGCAGAAGACGACTGGAGACTACGTGCATTTGATTAGGTGTGTGCGCACCAAATCAAATAACCTGTATGACCCGAGTATAAGCAGAGTTCGGGTTTTTCGGCACAAATTTTGTGCCGAAAAAACTCAGCTTATACTCGAGTATATACGGTAAGCACACAAGATAATAATTGAATAGAAATACCAGAATGAATGATGGCTGCAACCAAAAAATACCCAGGCATTGTGGTGGGCACCTGTAGTCCCAGCTATTTGGGAGGTGGAGGCGGGACAATTGCTTGAGCCTAGGAGTTGGAGGTTGCTGTGAGCTATGATGCCACAGCACTCTACCCAGGGTGACAGCTTGAAGTTCTGTCTCAAAAAAAAAAAAAAAAGAAATACCACAATGAGTGCAGTGTTGTGGCACTTTGGGAGGGTCAGGTGGGAGGATTGCTTGAGGCCAGGAATTTGAGGTTGCAGTGAGCTATGGTGATGTCAAGGCACTTTAGCTCAAGTGACAGAAAGAGACTCAGTTTCACAAAAAAATACAAACAAATACAACAACAACAAAAATCAGCTCTAAAAGCCTGAGGCAAGGGTGGGAGGACAGTTCAGATTGGAATAGAAAGTTCTAGAAAGGAGTGCCCCAGAAAAAATAACAAGCCAAAGGTAAAAAACAAACTAGCAAAGCAAAGAATGAAAAAACAAATAAATTCCCAGCGAGATTATCTGATGAATTTTCCCATTTGAAAATCAATACTTTGAAGCATTTTACAGAGATATTGATATGTTAGAAAAAATTACCCATAAATTTTAAATTAAACAAAAGAAAAAAATGGAATTAGCAATACGTAGAAATGTTGAGCTATATAAACTAGAAAAGATAATAGCAGCAAATCACTTGATTCAGCACTAAACAGTATTTATAGTATTTAATCCCATTCGGATTGAAAGAAGAAGCCAGAGGGTTTCAGAAACAAAGGAAGATTCGATTCAGAAAAACTCTGAAATATAACAATATAATATAACAATATAATAATATAACAATATAAAGGCCATCGGAAACTCCAGGAAATATTAGAGGATACACACATAAATTCACGCGCACACACGTAAACACACACACAGTGGAGGGGGTATAAGTAAGAAGTAACTCAGAACAAGCAAATTAGAACAAGAAATTTGTGGCCCCGGAGGAGTGAAATGGCCTCCAAATAATAGATTGTTAGAAGCTGGAAGACATCATGGCATAGTGAAAGCTATATTACTTCTCTCAACAGGAAAAAAAATAAAAAAATTCCAAGCAATTATAATACAAAATAACACCAATTAAAAAAACCCAGCACATTAAAACATGGCACAGTTTTAAGCCAATAATAAAATGTAAGAAAAGAGAATAAATGTGAACATTCTCCTTTGATTAACACAGAGATGATGATTTAGGAGAGGGAATATAATCAACCATAGCTCATTTTTTTGGTTTTTCAATCTATTATACCATATTCATATGGCCATAATAATATGAAAGCCATTTATTGGCTATTAACTTCTAGAATCAACTTAAAATTACAGTATAGGGAAAAAAATCTTGTGGTTGAAATGGAATGCAAACATTATCAACAGCTGATAGCAATGAAGTGCCCGGGGATGAGGGAAGAGACAGAAGAAAGCCAAGACAAGCACACCTGGGAATCAGTGGCACAGGAAACGGAGGCTTAAGTATATTCTTTAAAGTTACAACAGGAATACTCACAGAGGAATAAAAACAATAATATCAGGAAGAGGAGAGGCATGCGTATATAGTGAAACCCTACATATCCTATCAGGAAATCAATGGGAAATTTCTAAAGTTGAGAAATCAAAAATAATGTGTATGAGTGCGTCATTTATTAATATGCAACTAATCACCAAAAAAAGAAAAACCTCAGATGGTTCAAAGTGATCGACTCTGGGGATCAACGCAATAGATAGGTTAGAAGGGATGAGTCAGGGACAAGTTGATATTTTTAACTGTGTGAGCATATTCTTTAATTCTTTGAAGAGAATTTTACAAAGTAGACATTTACTCTGGAACCTGAACTTTTCGGATCAGGATGGCTAAGAATTACCCTTTGACACATGCTACTGGACACGCTTCTATTTGTACAGTTTCTATCCTTGGGTTATCCAGACATCAGCCAGCAGTACACAAGTGCTACACGGAACAGCCCCCAGATGGTGTCCCATAGGGCAGGATGTAAAGGATGCAGGAAGCAGAACTGTGGGTTACTGGTCATCTCAGAGAATTTCTACTCCAAGTCATTACAAAGAGGAAGATCTCTCCAGCACTTACTGCCAGAATAACCCTGGGTCTCACCAGACTTCCATGGTCCTGCTGGACAGAATAAGTAAAATGTCTTATATTTTTCTTTTGAAAGCACTAGGAACAGCTCAAGGATTTGCACAGCAGAATGAAAGAGGAGCTGTCACTGAGTTCCTTAGGACTCACAGCTTGAAAGGAAAAGGGAGGCCCACGGGGGCCTGGGACCAGGCCCAGCAGGGGACACCGGGCACTTCCACAGCCCAGGGGGTGGGACCAGAGCTCTTAAAGCCACAGATCTCCTCTGTAGGCACAGAGACCCTCACAGCGGGGATCCATTCACACCAGTCACCCTTGGAGACTGCTATTTATGCTAAAGAAATTTATCCCACTCCATTGTATGCTTCTTGTCCAGCTTCTCTTGGATCCCTTGTTTACGGCCTTAGTCCTACATTGTGAGCACTGGAATGGACAGGCCATTCGAGAGGGCAGGGATAGCTAATGATGGGTCTGTTAGCTCTGCAGTCAGTCTCTCTTTTGTGAACCAAACCCAATTTGGGTGCATGTGCTTAAGGAAAAAAAAAAAAAAAGCAAAAACCTCATTTGAGGTTGAAGAACTGTTAGTTGTGCTCCATGCCTTTTACAAGAATAAAACCCAACACTGCATGCAACAAAAAACTTTGTAATATTTAAAATGTATTTTTGGTGGTTGAAATACCTATCCAATTATATCAGGTGTTAGGTGCAAATACTGAGCTATAACTACTTAAGATCAGGAAGATGTTAAAAAATAGAGGTCCCTTTCAACACTAGAGAGATGTTAACTTTTATCTTGCAGAAAGTAAAGGGAAGCCCCTTCTGAAATGTTTTCTTTTGAGGCAGCATTTAAACATATGCCACTGCTTTCATGAATTCTGTGAGACAAATCCTTATAAATCCTTTGAGTTGACAGATCAATTATTCCTTCTAACAGCTAATGAACTAATAACCCTTGGAAATTTCTCCTTCCTTGGATTTAAAATAGAAAAAAAATATTGGGGGGTGGGGGGAGCAGAAATCAATTAAAGACTACATAGCAATAAAAACCAAATTCATTATAGCTTTGTAAAGACAGCTATATATTGTTCAAGAGCTGATTTTTAAATTAAGAACACATCAAATAACTACATTTTATAAACATCATAAATATTCTTAGAATATGCCTTAATTTCATATTGTGTCCCATCAAGGAAAGGGAACTGAAAAAGGGTAGAAAATTTTTAAAAAGGAGACAGACATGGTCACTGAAGAAAAGGCAATCAGTAGGAACAGTGACATTACTGAGCACCTCTCATTAGAAGGTACAGTGGGAAGCTCTCAGGGAACCAGAGGAGAAAAGGACACACACAGCACTAGAGAGAGAAGAGAGAGAGAGAGAGAGAGAGAGAGAAGAGACCGTGTTGTCCAGAACTCACTAGACTAGGATTGCAAAGAGAGGAAGCCTGTCCTGAGCACTCTGCTGATAGAAGGGTTAGAAGGAGCTGGCAGAGATTATCTGTTGGACATTCAAAGGACTGGACACAAGGGAGGCACAGAGCCAGAGCAGGTGGCAGACAGGGAATTGAAATTGCACATGGGCCCTGGAGGTAAGCTCTGACCTAGGAATAAGGTGGCACCTGCTGGGGGAACAAGGCACGGTGAAACAGAAAGGCACTGGTTCTATTTGTGGATCCTATATTGTGGCCAAGGACTTTAA
Organism: Loris lydekkerianus; assembly: GCA_963574355.1. Taxonomy (NCBI): domain Eukaryota; kingdom Metazoa; phylum Chordata; class Mammalia; order Primates; family Lorisidae; genus Loris; species Loris lydekkerianus. The sequence goes on along the minus strand of CAUYPK010008606.1, from coordinate 19,156 downwards.
CAGATGCAAGAATGGACGCATTGCTCGTAAATGCCTTGCTTAAGGTTATATGACATTATACACACGTGGAGGATGACACCCTGAGAAGGTGGCACACATTCCAGGGGATGCCGATGGCTCTCCACTCTGGGAGCTCCTGCTGGGCAGCTGACCTGCTATAAAGAAAGAGAAACTTAAGAGTCAGAAGAGCTGGGCTGAAATCACGGCTTCACTGCTATTCGGCCTCCGTTGCTCTAACTATAATACAAGGATAAGGATATAGATGGACCCTGGCTAGTACTGTGTGGTATGATGTGGGCAGCAGTGTGAAGGCAGCTCCCAGTCAGTCAGGCCATCACCCGCAGAAACAACCAATACTCCACAGTGCACTGCATCACCAGATTATTTTGGCCAACTGTAGGCTAGTTCAAGTGTTTAGAGCACCCCTGAGGTCAGCTAGGCTAAACTATGATGTTTAGTAGGTTGTTTATTAAATCCATTTTCAACATATGATATTTCAACTTATTATAGGTTTATAGGGGTATAACCACCGCATAAGTCAAAGAGCACCTGTAATAATAATTATACCTCAAGTTGTGAATAGGAAATACAATGAAATAATGCTGCTAAACCAGCCCATTCTTATAGGCTTATTAAGGCCAAGACCTAGCTTTAGATCTACAGGCCTATTAAGGTAAAGCCAGAGCTGGTTTTCGGGGTGTGCAACCTCAGCAGTCACACCGGGTTCCATGCTGGGAGGCCTGCATATGCTTGGTTTGATGCCCCGCTGTAGCTCTGCTAGCTTGATATTCCTAATTATTTCTGAACAAGGCGCCCTGCATACTCATTTTGCAATGAGCCCTAAAATTGCTATCGCTGGCCTGGGTGAAGCTGAGTGGCTCAGTGAGAGGGGTTCCGGAAGGTGGTCCATTTTTGGCAGATAACTCCCACCGGAACTGAAAGTTGATTGTGGCACGTGTTAGGTTTTTCAGCCGCCCAGTATCTGAACCCATTTCTTACACTTGAAGGATGCTTTGCAATATGAGTCTTGGTAGGAGGCAGGACCACACGGGCCACATGTTGGCATTCCCCTGTCCCCCCACACCCTCAGCTCATATGTAGCCAGTGAAGTGCCATGAAGCTGGAGCTGGAGCTGGAGGTAAGGACAGTGGAGAATTCATTTTGGTGATGGTGACAGCAACACTGATTTTCCAGGGGCACCTGAGGAAACCCTCCAGTCCTCATAAGCTATCAGCCTCTGGTGTCCAGCACTGGCTGTGCTAATTAGCAGGAAAAGGTGGGAGTGGAGGGTGTCCAGCAGTTGTGGCAATGAGATCCCTCAGCAGACAGTTCTGTAGTGGGGCTGTAGTCATGGTTCCACCTTTGCATCCTCCCTATTTTCTAGACTGATCACCTAGCTTTCTTAGTGATTTTTTTTTCAAAACTACTTAATATCCTTTCAATAAATTCCTTTTATACTTCCATGGTCACGGATGGTTTCTGTCACTGAAGAAAGAATTAGTTAAGAACTCTTTCTGATACAAAGTGGGACTCTGTGATGGAGTCACGCTGATAATCCCTTCAGCTAACAGACAGCAAATGAACCCCGTGTCCTGAGGCAGGCACTTGTTGTCTCTTATGCCCCTGGGGAGGAGACACAAGGGCTTGTGCATTCCAACACGGGTGACATCTTGCAGGTTACGGGTCTGAATGGAGTGATTTCTCTCCTCACCCACCATAAGAGTCACAGCTGAAACTCCTATAACAAAAGACAGGCTAACAAGAACAAAACATAACACATTTATTGAACCTAAGTTTTCTGTGACACAGGATGCTTCAGAAATGAAGACCCAAAGACTCAGGGGAAAACTATTTTTATGCTTGGGTTAGATATTGAATGCACAGGCATGAAGAAATGGGATTGGACACGAAGAGGTGTGATCTAATGGTAACAGGGTAAACGCAGCACGCCTGTCTTTCCCCGTTCTCCTTGGCCTCCCTGTGTGACATCTCTTCCTCCTGGTATACAGCAAGACCCCTCAGAAAAGGCAGGTCAGGGACTTTCTTTATGGTCAGCTCCTACACAGAAAGGCAGGGGAAAGTTAGAGTAATATTTCCAAGTTTTGTGGCTGTCTCTGGAGCAAAGGGGTTCTAGTTTCTATGGCCAGCCGTGGGTAGGAAGGGGAGCAGAAGAAAGAGCAGGTGAGGGTCAGAAAGAGGCTTTGCTTCTGAGACCCTTCCAGTGCCATTCTTTCTGTTCAGAACACTCAGCATGCCAAAAGGCCAGACTTTGGGGGTAGTGTTTTATGAGCCCCAACAAGGTCATCTGGTCCCTCTGAAAGTGTCAATCTTTCAAGAACAATTCAAGATCTGAACAATATTCAAATAAAGATGCTCTTGACAACCAGAGGTGTGCTAAGCAGAGAGTCTGTGGGTGACAAGCCTTAAGGTCAGCCAGCTCCCAGTGACACTGTTCAGGGTCAACGGCCATCTGAGGGTTTGGGAGGATATCCCCAGCAGTCGTCAGGTTGTCAAGGCTCAAGTTCAGGGAAATTCCACATCACTCATGACCAGAATATGAAATGTCACTCCTTCTGGGTGTGCAATTAAGAAGGAGTTCCTAACAGACTTTCAGAGCCAGATGGGACTAAGGGGCTCTGGGATTCTGAAAATCAGAGACCCCCAGGAGAGGTCCTGCAAGAATATTACACGGGGGTGGGGGAGGGGACAAAACCAAAAACAACCAGAAATGCCAAACACGTGATGCTGCCTCTGGCATCTGGATCAAGGATGCTCTAGGCAATTACTTTCTCTGCCTTTTACAGGCATGTTCTATCAATGGCGACAATGTTCTACCTTTTGCCAAGGGGTGGGGGAGGAGGTAAAAAGAGTTCAGACAAGCTCATTTTCCAACACTTGAGCTGAACTCCTGGCTAAAACAAAAATCACTTGCCTTTGGCATTACAGCTCTATTTCCACAGTGCCACGTGGCTGGCTTTTCCATAGTGCCACATGGCTGGCTGGGTGATTTTCCAGTCACTGGGTGAGGGACACTGGGTCCAGGACAGGCCCATTAGCCTGTAAGAGCAGAAAGACCCCTGGAAAGCCCACAGTGCACCTCACCCAATTTTGTCTGAACAGCAGGCATTGAGCAGGGCCAGAGAAGCTCAGTGCCAAGAGGGGAGGACGTAGAGCCACTAGTCCCCTCAGACCATTCAGGCTCTCACTGCAGCCCCTGGGGCAGGGTACTCAATGCCAAAGCTAGCAGGTCAAGCCCACGGCAACTGGACACAGTGGACCACGGGCTGCCGGATATCACAGATTAGGAGGCACAGTGGGGATGAGAGAGGAACGAGGAGGAGTCCTGTGAGGTCAGGCAGGTGGAGAGTAGAGAGAGGGATGGAGGTCTGGGCAAACAAGGGCCCAGGTCAAAGTTTGGAAACAAGAGATCTGGAAGGGTGCCTGCCCTTGGGCACAGGGTGCAGCTAGTCCCAGCCAAGAGGAAGGGGAAGTCTGCAGGACCCTTGCTCTGAGGGGGGTGGAGGACAGAGGGGCGGGTACCCTGGAAGGTCCCACAGCTTCAAAAGCAAAGGGAGAGAGGGGCAGGGAGAGAAAAACAGAAGGGAGAACCCTCCGTGGGCTCTCCAGAATGAGGAAAGTACTCATACCCAGGGCTTTATTTGAATTTATCACCTCTTATTAGTGTCTTTTGAAATGCGAATTAGCTGATTAACTACTGCTCACAGCCTTCCAACTGTTCTTTATTCTCCAGCATTCAGTAACTTTGTTCTAAATAGGGTAGGCCACAGTAGCCCACCAGGGGGAAATTATTCTCAAGGTTACAAGAACAGTGACCAGGCAAAATCACACCCTGGGCTGGATGGAATAGAGTTGGGGTGAGACTGCGCCTGGAGCCAGGTCCTCACCACCCCGGTTTGCTCACAAAGCACGGAGGACCCTGTTTACCTCTGGCGTTAGCCCATCATTGCCATTTCTGAACCAGGTTCTAGGGGACAAGGCAACTCTCTTCTGCCCCCTACCACTTTTTTGTTGACTATCTTCATTTTCTAAAAGGTTCATTAGTTCTAGGTCCCTAAGGAGCTCCCGTGCACTTGCTTTAGCTTTCTGTTTGGGACGGGGGTTCACATTTACGAACAACAAGGGATGGCCTCTGGCAGAGCCTCGCTCGCGCTTGCTCCTGCCTCCAGTTTGGCAACACGACACAAAGGCGCCCTGGCTTGTATACACTTTCCAGGCTGAGTCCCTATTCAGAGGGGGCTGCAGCCTGCGCGTAATGGGCCCCCTACAGACAAAGCCAGCAAGTTTCTTAATTAAGTCTAAGTGAAAGACAGATCCCGCTTACATCTTCAGAGAACCTTCCTTCAGAACTTCAAAACACCCTAGACTGCCTATCAAATCCAGGCACGAATAACTAGCTAACAATTTTTTCTCTTTTTAAATATAGAAAGCCAGGCCTCCGGCGCCAACTCTTCAACCCCCTCTCACTTTCCCTGCAATTTTAGACATGCCTCTGGTTTATAAAACAGGAAACAAAGGGGCTTCTTGTGTGTCGGAGAAGCCCTCAGAGGGTCTGCATTTCATGCTGGCCTTCCCCAAAGCACCGCGCTGTCTAAAGAGCTCTCAGTCTCATTAACATTTCCATGAGGTATCAAAGGATATGCTAAAAAAAAAACAAAAAAACAACCGAGCACATGTACATATATCATAGAGGGACAAATCCTGGTATGGAACAATATTAAAAAATTAATTATTAACTAATTGCCTTTTCAGAAGTGTGATTTTTCACATCCCTCCTTCCCCTCCTCCTCCCCTTGAGTCCCAGAAATCCTCTCTCAGACAGACCTCTCTGTTTTCTGGGCTTTGCTGTTGATAATGTTCTTTGCAAACAGAAACCAATTATTCTGCAGCAGTAAGTCACCAGGAGTATGAATTGCTTTAATTTTTCCCCCTTTTAGCAGCTGCCCAGGGTGGGTTGCAAGGTGGCTGCCATAATGAAGCTGGAATGAATACTAAAGCAGCATTGAGGCTGGGTGTCCTGCGGAGAAAATGATGTTCAAAAATAAAAGTGCGTTTTTGTTGAGAGAAGCTAATCAATGAATTGGACGTTTCCAAAACTGCGCTTCCGCTCTGAATTTGCATGGCCAATGCTGCTGTGGCCCATGAGCCCTGTGCACCTGACTAGCTTGTAAAAATGTCACCTTGCTGTTAAAGTGCTAAACACGCCCTGTTTTTCCCTCCCTGGTTCTCTTCTCCCCCCCACCCCCAGCCCTGCCTTTTTCCTTCTGCAATTCATTGCTTTCTCATTAGAAATGCCCAGCAACGTCTGGCAGACAAAGACGCAGCAAACAAAGTGTATGGACAGGGAAAAAAAATTAAAAAGGAAAAAAGTGCAGAGGAATTCCTCCTTCACTGATCTCTAGAATACATTAATATCTGAAACTGTTGGCACAGCCTAAAATACTTGGGCGGCTAACAATGCAAGCAATGATTCGAAGTCTGGGATCTTCAAATAAACCCCAGCGCTGTCATGGCCACCGGGAAGGAGAAGAATGGCGATATTAGCTGACCTTCATTTTGTTGTTTCTTCAGACCTGACTGCTAGACCTCTGTTTGCTTGTTACTAGGATTTCTTGGCTAAAAAATTTTAGCATTTCCCAGGCAATACAAGAGCCAGTTTATTAGGTAAATAAACCAGGTCTTAAGCAGTCTTTTCTGCTCCATGATGGGAACGGGGCGGATAGGAATGAGGGTTGGCGTGAGGGAGAATGGCTGAGAAGTACAGAGCTCATCATTTTCCCCCTCATTCAAAACACCAATGAATAAAAAGGAGAGAGTTAACAAATCATCAGATCCAAGTACTGCTGCCTTTGGTTAACTGAGCCAACATCATCCACCAAGTAAGGACGATAAAGCTCCCCAGGGAAGGGGCAGAGAGAAGAGCTTTCTTGCAAAGGTCTAGATTTGCAAGGACATTTCACTCATCCCATGTGCCCGAGTCACTGGAGACTATTTTACAAGGTGTTCAACTGGAGCGAACAGTGCTGCATTTCATTAAATAAAGAGGCGTCGTAATTAAACACCCCTTCATTATCCAAACCACTCTAGTGACGATCTTAATGCTGTTATTAAAGTTAATACTGGATCACTTCTCAGAGTTTCTAGATCCAGAGGGCCTTCTGGACGTCTAGCTTGTATCACAGTTGGTAATTATCATATTTATGTGTCTGCTTACTGTCCCCCCTCCACCCGACATAAGCTCCCTGAGGACAAGAATCATTGTTGCATATTCCCTCACCCAGCAGCACTTAGCACCCAAGAGATACCTGCCAAGGTAGGTGATATTTGGGGGGCTACTTTTGGGAAAATACATATGTCTTTAAAAGATGTCAATTGCCACATCCAAAGGGCTTCAAGATGAGAATGAGATGCAATACTTCCTAGATTATTTCTGAGAATGAGTATACTGAGTTCAAGTTTCCTGTGATCCTCAGCTTTCAAATTAATATCCTAATTAAAATATCCCATAATAAATGCTAGAAAAGTTTACTCTTGCTGTAGGCAAGTCTCATGGTATGTATATAAGACATGAATGACCCCACTAGATTTTTTTTTTAAAGATAACAGGCATTGGCTTAGTCTATTTTTTCAATGCTATAAGAGGCTGTCATAGGGCAATGCCTGTGGCTCAGTGGGCAGGGCGCCAGCCCCATATACCGAGGGTGGTGGGTTCAAACCCAGCTCTGGCCTAACTGCAACAACAACAACAAGAAAGAGACTATCATAGACAGGGTAATTTGTAAAGGAAAAGAAGTTTATTTGGCTCATGGTTTTGGAGGCTGGGAAGTTCAAAACCATGAGACTCTGGCAAGAGGCATCCCAGGGCAGAAGAGTAGAGTAAGTAAGCACATGAGACAGAGAGAAAAAGGGGCTGAACTCCCCTGATAAGTAACCCGCTCCCATGGGAACAGCATTAATCCAGTCAGGGAGCACAGTCCTCAGGACCTCGTCACTTATTGAAGGTCCCACCTATTAATGCTGTCATGATGGCAATCAAATATCAACATGAGTTTTGGAGAGGTCATTCAAACTATAGCACACATAGATACATTATTTGCATGCATAGAAAAAAGACTGGAAAGATATACCCCAAACGTTAATAGTCATTAGTTGTAGGAGGCTGGATTTTATTTTGATTATTATTCTTTATTTTACCATTTTTCTATAGTAAATTTATTATTATTACAATCAGAAAAAACTTACAAAAAGCTTTTTGTAAAAAGATAATATAGTAGCTGGCACAGTGGCTCACATCTGTAATCCTAGCACTCTGGGAGGCCAAGGCAGGTGGATCACTTGAGCTCAGGAGTTGAAGACCAGCCTGAGCAACAGAGATGCCAAACCCCGTCTCTACTGAAAATAGAAACACTAGCCAGGCCTGGGGTGGCAGACCTGTAATCCCAGCTACTAGAGAGGCTGAGGCAAGAGAAGCTCTTGAACCCAAGAGTTGGAGTTGCTGTGAGCTGTGACGATGCCAGGGCATTCCACTGAGAGTGACAGAGACTCAGTCAAAGAACAGAACCTCCGTAGTTGACCACCTCCTGAAGTTGACCTAATTTTCACAGACCAGACATGTACCACATGTACTTAGCAGTACAGTAGGCCTCGTTCCTTATGCTGACCACCATAAGGTCATTCCTGGTGTGTTGACCAGTTTGTTACAGTCCTTTGGGTGGTCAACTGTACATCAGAAAATGAACTAGTGCGCTACCTCAAGAATTTTGAAAAATAAATTAGTTACATTAATATAACAGTAAGTATTCAAGGTGGTATGAGTCTTTCCCCCCACCCCATCCACATGCAGCCCCCCCCCCCCCACACACACACACATGCCTACAGCACAGGAACATTATAAGGTGATCTTTGACTACTTGTTCATTTATTAATTTCTGAAACAAAATTACTATTGGCATCTCAAGGAATTTTGCTCTTAGCTTGAAACAACTGGGTATCACATTTCTGGGTTTTCCAAACATATTCATATACATTGAATAGGTGAGACATTCCAGGCTGATGCGTATTCATACTTGTCAACGGCTATGAATTAGCATTTCAAAACCTTCTAAAGTAACTTATGAACTTTTTCAGAAATGAGGATTCAGCACCCAGCAGAAAGCAAAAGTTGACTGCAAACCAGGGTGAAACTTTCTGCTGGGGAGTAGCAGCCAAAAAGAATGTTAGAGACCCAGCTGCCAAATGCAATTTCACAGGTCTATAGATGCAAAGTCACCACACCAGGAATTAGGAAAATAGACACTACTTTAGATTTTTAATTGGGTACCTTAGTGGGGTAATAAATATATAGGGGGGGGGGGTTGTGAAATGTGACATTTGATATTTACTCAAGGTTTTTTCCCTTTTATTATCACTTTTTGTTAGTTTCCAAACAACCAGAAATAGATGGGGGAAGAAATGAAGTTCAAGACCGCTTAAATTAGTGCCTATTTCAATTAAGAATGTTGCAGTGAAGATGCAATTATAATGTAAAATGGAATCAGGCAGTCCTAACTGCTCAGGAAACAGTAAACGGGAACTGAGAACTTTACATACCAGAAAAACTTTTAGACAATGCTTAAGAGGATTGGAAAAAAATTTCTAAAACGTTTCATCCCTACAAACACACATAAAATAAATCTTGAGAATTTCACAAGGAAATATACATCGAGTTTAAAAAGATACCTTGAAGGCTGGGCGTGGTGCCTCACGCCTGTAGTCGCTGCCCTGTGGGAGGCCCAGGCCCAGGATTGTCTGAGCTCAGAGGTTGGAGACCAGTATGAGCAGCAGTGAGCCAGAGTAAGACCCTGTCTCTACTGACAACATCAAAAAAAAAAAAGCCCCCAAAACAGCAGGACGTTGTGGTGGGTGTCTGTAACCCTAGCTACTGGGGAGGCAAAGGGAAAGAGCCATCGCCAGAGGAAGAAGAAAGTGAACAACAACAAAAAAAAGAGTACTTCAAACGAAAAAGAACGAACAAGTAAGCTGAAATTAAAAATTAAAAAAAAAAAAATACCTTGAAGTACAAAAATTAAAGAGAAAAGCCATTTGCTTCTCAGAAACCAAAATACCGCCTGTATTGTAGAAGAAAAGAGGTTAGATGAGCCCAACGTGCTCCCCAAGATTCCCAGGGACCACTCCCTCTCCCCTCCCCTCCCCCCCCTCCCCTCCCCTCCCCCTCCCCTCCTCTCCTCTCTGCTTCTCTGGTGCACCTGCCTTGAATTTACCAAGTGTCTCACGTCATCTACGGACTCCTCCCTCTCTTTATCATTCGATTTACTGATGTGTTTTTCAAGTTCCTCAACTCTAAATTTTTCAAGTACAGTATAATAATCCAATTATAGCAATCTCTCCCTGAATATGAGGCCTGACGTTCTTAAAAATCCCCACTGTTGGAGAGAATTTAGTTCAGGAACTTAAAATGGTATGGGGGAAATGGGTTCAAGGCAGTGAATAAACCTAAGAAAGCTCTTACAAATGCAAATATGAAAGATAGAACTCTGAGTATCAAGACTACCAACGATATTTTATATGCTGGAGATAAATAATAGCTGCCACCATACAATCACTTTCCATTTACCCATGCTAATCACAAGATCTTTCAGAATCCCCCTCTCCCATGGTTTCTAGTCAATTCATTCTACTTAGTTACAGGTATGATGCTAAGCAACATTTTTCTGTCTTGTGGTTGGCCCTCCTTCCAAATGCTTAAGCATCTAATTTTATGCTCTAAGATTGACTGACACATACCTCCCACCATCAAGCCAGATCCAGAGAGACAAGGTACCTTGAGTGCTCAAAGTGCTCTGGTGATAGCTACTTCTTCTCACTCTCCTGGCCATTCCTCTTTTCATTTTTTCTTTCGCCTAGCTCCTCTTTCACGTATTCAATAAATAAGGGCCCACCATGCCAGGCACCATGCCAAATGATGGTTCTTCTACACTGTAAATTCTGTGACTGGTGACCAGATCTGTTCTGTATCTTTAGCACTTGCACAGTATATGGTACACAACAGAGGTCTCATAAACCTTTCTTGAATGAATGAATGAATGAACGAACGAACAAACGCACAAAGCACAGTCTCTGTCCTTGGATAGCTAAAGGTTCAGTGAGGGACACAGGTAAATAGATAACTATATGTCAGCATATGATCTGATGAACTCTGGTGATGTGTCCACCACCACCAGGCTTGGGCAATCAGGGAAGATTTTCTGGGGCAGTGGTTCAATGTGAACATCCAAACCTCTTGGCAAACTTTAAAATCCCTATTCATTCTACCCCAAAGAAATTAAACCAGAATCTATAAGGAGGAAGAATCCAGCCATTGGTATTATTATTTTTATATTTTTAGAGACATGGTCTCACTCTGTCATCCAGGCTGGAGTGCAGTGGCAGGACCCTACCTCACTGTAAGCGCCAGCACCTGCCCTGGAGCAAGCCCCCTGCGTTGGCCTGCCAAAGTGCTGGCCATTTTCTTAAGCTCCCCAGGTGATTCTGATGTGCAGTCCAAGGAGGGGACTGCTGTCCTAGAGCCCTTCTACTCCAGTGTCACCCCTGAACCAACCAAATCCCCTGGATATCATCTGGCAGCCCCTTGGCTATGCGGGATCTCCAGACCCACTGACCCCGGGTCAGCATCTGAATAAGCCCCTAGATGCTCTGCAGGAGCTGCCCTGAGGATGCCCATCTGAAGTGAGTCTGGAGGGACTGAGATGTCAGCAGAGGGAAATGGGGAGAAGAGCAGGCACCCTGGGTGGATGAAGGGATATGTTCAAAGCCACTGAAACGAAGGAGGGGTGGCCACTGCTCGGGATGGCCAGATCACAGCCCAGGGAGAGGGGGAATGTGTGTGTGTTGGGAGGCAGGGGTGCAACATAGCCATGGCTGAGGGAGAGGGAGTTGGAGAGAGGAAAATAGAGGTTCGACTGGGACTCCTAGATTCTGCCAGGCTACGGAAACTGGGCTAAGTGGTTAGGATTTAACCTTGAGGGCCTTGTATTGCCTCTAAAGGATTTTTAAGGTGGGGAGAGACTCGACCAGATCTCATAAAGACACACTGCTCTCCCCTGCCTCAGTTCATCCCACTCCTTGAGCATGGAATTCCTTACTCATTTCAAACTACCAAAAATCACTCCTATCTTTTTTTCTTTTTCTGTACTAACTCAAATCCTTCCAGACACAATAGCTAGAAATGAGAGCTCTCTGAACCCTGAACTCTTGCAGCACTTTGGATGGACCACTGACATGGCCCTATCACAGCTGCTCTATTTCTGCAGTTAGATTTTGTCTACGATCTTATATCTCCTGCTGCTAGACCAGAGCTCTTCAAAGATTAGCTTCCAAGGACCACCTATTTCAGCATCATCTTGGGTGCTTGTTAAAATCAGACTCCAAGGCCCAAGACCCCCTGAATTTTATTGTTTCTCAGCATGAAGGGCCCAGATGTTTGCACTTTAAAAAACATTCTAGGTGTGAGTACCAAAGCCAGAGAATCATGGCACAGGACTGTGGCCTCCTGAGAGCCACCCTAGAATGGACACGGCACCTCTGCGTACAAGCTTGGCGCAGCCCTGCTCAGGTGAGTGAGCACATTCCTTACTCATCCTTGATTATACAACTAACCAAGGTGCTTCCAAAATCAAAGAAAGCAAGAAAACTTCTAGGAACTTAATTAAATACAGTAGAAGAGGACTTCCTCATTCCTGGGTTGTATTCTGTCTACTGGCCAGTGCTCAGAAAGGGCTTTCTCTAAGAGCCAGGAATGTGTCTGGTTTCTCTCATCACAAATATGAGACAGCCAAGAACTGGAACCAAACTTTCCACAGAGTGGATGTAAGGACCAAAAGAGAGATTATGTATCTTTGAAAGCACCTTGGAAACTGCTTCCTCTCATTACCATCATGGGGGTTTTTAACTGGTCATTTAGGAACTAAGAAACACTAGCTGCATTCTATCCTGTATTACTGTGGCTGTGACGTTTCTCTTTCTCACTGGCCTTTAAGCAACTTTAAGGTGGACTCTAAAGCTGTTGCCCCCCCCCCCCCCCCAACACACACACCAGGATCCTCTCTGAGCACAGCATTGCTGAAGGGACTCAATAAAAATGTGATGAACAGATGAAAGATGGCTATGTCACAGAAGCCCAAATGTAATAAATAATAGTTCATTTGGAAGCTTGCACCTGTGTAGGAATTTTTTGAACACCTGCTGAGGCCAGTTACTCCTGTTTTGTCAGGCTTTCAAAGAGGGCAGCTCTTTCAGTCTATCCCGTGACCTTCTCCCATTCACAGAACTAGGAAAGGGCTGTGATTTCCCCCACCATGCAGTTTCTTTCAGGGCAGAATAGCCCCACCAAACAGACTCGCCCTTTAATGTCGATCTGAAAAAATTCTACTTTGTTGCATTGGACATTTTCATAAAATGAAAATAACACAAGATATTAAAAGGCACCTGCCTATGTTCATCAATGAGGATGTTACATTATTAAATTCATCAGTTAAAGGAAAAAGTGATAAATGCTAATGTTTTTTTCTCCTTTCGTTCAAATCCCAAGTTCATAGGGTGAACATTCAACTCCTGATTTGTCAGAAAATCTGCTCTTATAGATCCCAAAGTCATCCTGAAAGGCCGAAATTATACTGAATTTTGTATTTGTTTCCTGACCATATTACCTGTTTCCTATCAATGCTGTGCCTAAAGTGGTTTTTATTTTTCTGTTTGCTTTACCATCCCCAGATGCTGATGAAATGTTTTTTTAATTTATTGCTTTATGTTTTGTTTTGTTTTGAGAGTCTCACTCTTTCACCCAGGCTGGAGTGCCATGGTGTCATCATAGCTCACAGCAACCTCAAACTCTTAGGTTCAATAGATCTGCCTGCCTCAACCTCCCATGTAGCTGTGACTACAGGCAGCTGCTACTACACCCAGCTAATTTTTCTATTTTTAGTACAGATGGGGGTCTCACTCTTGCTTGGGCTGGTCTCCTAAGCTCAAGCAATCCACCCACTTCAGTCTCCCAGAGGGCTGGGATTACAGGTGTGAGCCACTGCTTCCGGCCTGAGATAGTTTTTTTTTTCCCCATTGTAATTGTAAGGGGCTCTTTTCTTCTGGTAGGTACCACCTTTAAAGTATGAATTTTTAATTCAGCAATTTCACATGGAAATTGAGGTTTCTGGCTTTCCATGAAAAATCAGAACTGGTAACAATGGGCCCACTCACTGTGGTACCTGGTGACAGTCACCCAGGGCTGGCTCCTTGTACAGGGCAAGTTCTCTAGTGTGACCCTGTGGGTAAAAATGTGGGAGAACTAGGCTGAGGAGTAGAAGAAGAGGAAGCCGTCTTCTTAAAATATTTCATAAAGTTCCCCTCTGTACGTCAGCCTCTCTCCTTTCCGTACCTGGCTGACTTTGCAGTGGGTACAGAGCAGGTGGCACGGCCCCTTTCTCAAAGACAATCTATCCATGCATCTCTAATAAATTAATGCATAAATACATGGTTGGCCGGAAAGAAAACAGAGTAGCTGCAGGAGTGAGTGAGTGGAGCTGAAGAAATCTTTGAAGTAGAACAGCAACTAGGAGGGGGCTAGTGTGAGCCAAGGCTGAGCAGCAGAAAGGGACAGGCTGGCTCTAGACAAGGTGGTGGCTTCCCTGGGTACAGGAGCAAGGTGGCAGTCAAGACCAAGTGCAGAGGGAACATAGAAGGACTCAGATCCAGAGCTGTGGACTGTGGGCTGCGTGTTCTAGGACCAGGCCAGAGCTCTACCTATAAGGCTTACTACTAACGGGCTGGCCTGGCAAAATAAGAGCAGCGTTCAGAACCATCAACTGGGTGGCCGCATCTGAGATGCGCAGGGGAAAAGGGAGACTGGGGAGCCCACTTGGGAAGGTGAAGTTGTAGCAACTGGCCCACATGAGAATAGTGACAGAGAGGGTTCAAAGGGAGAGACCCACGTGTGTGAGAGACACTGTGATCCACAGCACAGAAGGGCTTGGTGAGGAGGGAGAGGAGGGGCTCACACATGAAAGCACTGGCCCAGCTAGAACACCGGGATGAAGCCGGAGCCAGACACAAACCCGGGAGCAGGCCGGCTTGTTGTTTTGCTTTCCAGTGGGAGTATTGTGTGTGTTTACGGAAGTAGGGTAGAGGCTGCAAACGGTGAGTTCATTTTATAACATGTTGAGTGCCAGGAAATGACAGGGAGAGCAAGAGACAGATGTGCAGACAAAAGGTATAAATGTGGGGATGCTCTGAGTTGCCAGGACAACTGGAGCCAGGGGATGGAGGTGGTTTCTGAGAAGGAAGAGCAGATACCCGAAGATGATAGGGACCACAAAACCCAGGAATGCCTCTGCTGTAGGCCGGGAAACGGTGGAGATGTCATTCTGCAATACGCAGCCCCAAAAAATCAAACCACGCTGTTGCCCCAGGTGTTCCCAACAACTCCAGGTTTTTACTGAGCCTTTGGAATGATGGATGAGGCTCAGTTTACCCAGAGACAGTAAAATCAGATGAAAGAGGTTAATTACAGCCATTCTCTCTCCTGTTGCGTGAAAAACAGCCACCACAAGACTACATCTATTTAAACAGCCAAACTGATCATTGGAACTGTTCTCTCTCTTAAAATAAACTTCATGCTTTCAGCCATATTCCTGCTTCTCAAAGCCTCTCCTATGAAAGATGCCAAAATAACCCTGGACCTTAAAGAAGCCCTGATTTATCATCTTACAACTGGTTCCCATGCACATCCCCCCCCCCCCCCTTCCCTCTTTCTCAGAAGATCACTATAAATTCAGCCATCAGATCGGGGTGACAGGCATGGTGATGATGGATGTCAGACCTGCAGAGAGGAAGAGGAAGTGCAGTTCCCCACTGGGACCAGCCAACTGCTCTTCTCACAGCAGACCCTCTACAGCAGCCCCGCCCCCGCTTGTCCCCCCAGCCCTCCCCACCCACTTCCACTGAGACGCTTCTATTCCTGTGACATTGCGGTGAAAAAATACCTAGTTAATTCTGATATTAATAAATGAAAGCCCTACCTAATTAAAAAATAAGGTTAACTTTCACCAAGTTCCCTTAACTTTTCAAAAATTTCCTTTACACAATGAGGACCAAGCACAGGAACCAACTGGGGGTGCAAGGCAGTAAGTTACAAAATATCAAATTCTCCACCCAGGATTTTCACAGCACAGGTACAGGACGCTTCCTTGCAGGCACTTACAGATTTCACCTTTTAGTTCCAGGGATGTTTCTCATTTGATTTGGGGTAGAGGCAGCAAAGACAGGAGTCAGGACTGAAGTGCTCTAGGTAAAATGTGTGGGCAATCCGCCCTTGACATTGAACTTCTCCCTTTCTGTGTGTACTCCCTTCCTACCATCTAGGCCTTCTGGGTCCAGGGCCTGGGCACCCTGAGGACTCACAGTGCTGCCCCATCCCCCAACTCAGGTTATAAAATTACTTTCCCATAAAAGCCCCAGTTTCCCCATATGGATGATCTCCTAGTGTTTTTTTTCTTAAATAATTAAATAAAGCTGGGCAAGAGACATAACTAGAACCTTCTCTAAAGAAGACAGACGAATGTCTAACAAACAGATAAAAAAATGCTCATCATCCCTAATCATCAGAGAAATGCAAATCAAAACCACCCTCAGATATCACCTAATCCCAGTGAGAACGGCCCACGTCACAAAGTCTCAAAGCTACAGATGCTGGTGTGGATGTGAGAGAAGGGAAAACTTTTACACTGCTGGTGGGACTGCAAACTAATACAATCTTTTTGGAAGGAAGTATGGAGAATCCTCAAAGAACTCTAATTAGACCTCTCATTTGATCCTATAATCCCATTACTGGGCATCTACGCAGAAGGAAAAAAATCATTTTACCATAAGGGCACTTGCACTAGACTGTTTATCACAGCTCAATTTACAATTGCCAAAATATGGAAACGGCCTAAATGCCCACCAACTAAGGAATGGATTAACAAGCTGTGGTATATGTACACCATGGAATACTATTCAGCCATTAAAAGAGATGGAGACTTTACATCTTTTGCATTAACCTGGATGGAGGTGGAACACATTCTTCTTAGTAAAGTATCACAAGAATGGAGAAGCAAGGATCCAATGTACTCGATTCTAATATGAAGGCAGTAGATGAGCTCACATAAGCTGGTGGGTAGGGGAGTAAGGGAGAGGGGAGGGGGGAGGAGGGAGGGAGATGGGGAGAGTCAAGGTGCATGGCAAACCTCTTGGGGGCAGAACACAATTATATGAGGGAATTTACCTAACAAATGCAAACAGTGTAACCTAATTCTTTGTACCCTCAACGAATCCCAAACAATAAAAAAAAAAAAAATCAAATAAAATTACTCCAAATGGTGAGTAACAAGCTCCTTGACCTCTCACTACCAGCCCCCATCACACCCTGCCTTTGTATCCTTATTAGTGGTTTGTTGGCTTAACTCCCTGGTCATATCCTGGCAGCCAGGGAGCCAGGTGCAGTTTACAGTCATGTTTAGAACTGGGTAGTGTTCTAAACATTGGCAAAATTTCACATAAATTCAGGTTTCTCTCTTTTCCTAAGAGGAGGAAGAGAAGCAGGAGCAGCTCTGGAGTCCTGGGGCCCACAGCTGCACATGGCGGCGGACAAGGGGGGCTGCAGAGCGAGCTCCCTGCCCAGGTGGTGCCCAGGACGAGTGCTCACAAGGGCACCTGCCATCCCGACTTTTGTGCACCTGATCTACATCGTGTCTCACATTTTCTATATGTGATTGCCATTTGAATTTGTAACTCCTGGCTTAAATGACTCTCTAAATGACAGCACAATAAAAGGATTCCACAGAAGTAGAGATAAGAAATATATTTTTTAGGTTATTTTTGACAAATAATAGCAGTATATATTTATGAGGTATTAAACCTGCAGAAGGCATATTTTGAAATTTATATAAACACATTGTGGAATGATTGTACCAAGCTAATCAACATATCTATCATCTCACCTATTTTTTTGTAGTGAGAACATTTAGAATCTATTCACTTAGCCTAGGTAAAGTGGCTCATGGTTGTAATCACCTATTTTTTTGTAGTGAGAACATTTAGAATCTATTCACTTAGCCTAGGTAAAGTGGCTCATGGTTGTAATCCTGCATGCTGGGAGACTGAGGTGGGCTGATCCCTTGAGCTCAGGAGCTCAAGATCAGACTGAGCAAGATCCTGTAGTCAATTTATTTATTTTTTTTTTATTTTTTGAGACAGTCTCATTTTGTCACCTTTGGTAGAGTGCCCTGGCCTCTTAGCTCACAGCAACCTCAAACTCTTGGGCTCAAGCGATTCTCTTGCCTCAGCCTCCTGAGTAGCTGGGACTACAGGCGCCCACCACAACGCCTGGCTATTTTTAGAGACGAGGTCTTGCTCTCGTTCAGTCTGGTCTCAAACCCGTGAGCTCAAGGAATCCACCCACCTCAGCCTCCCAAGTGCTAGGATTACATGCATAAGCCATTGTGTCCAGCCTTCCTGCTGCTACTAAAAATAAAAAAAAAACTAGCTGGGCATTATGGCAGGCACCTGTAGTCCCAGCTACTCGGGAGGCCGAGGCAAGAGGATTGCTTGAGTCCAAGAGTTTGAGGCTGCTGAGAGCTATGATGCCACGGCACTCTAGCCAGGGTGATAGAGCGAGACTACATCTCAAAAAAACAAACAACAACCAAGGGAAGGAGGGAGGGGGTGGAGCCTTGGTGTGTGCCACACCTTCTGGGGGCAAGGCATGATTGCAAGAGGGACTTTACCTGACAATTGCAATCAGTGTAAACCTGGCAAACCTGGTTTATTGTACCCTCAATGAATTGCAAACCTGGCTTATTGTACCCTCAATGAATCCCCAACAATAAAAAAAAAAACAAAGAAAAAAAACAAAAACAAAAAACAAACAACAACCAAAAAAACCAAAAACGAAACAAACAAAAAAAATCGTTTCTCTTAGCAACTTTGAAACATAGATTGAGTATCCCTTATCTGAAATCCTAGAGACCAGAAATGTTTCGAATGTCGGATTTTATATGTGCCTTATACTTACCGGCTGAGCATTCCTAATCCAAAAATCTGAAATGCTCCACTGATCATTTCCTTTGAGTGTCACATCAGTGCTCAAAAAGCATTAGATTTGGGAGCATTCTGGATTTCTGATTTTCAGATTAGGAATGTTCAACCTGCATACAACACATTATCATAGGTAACTACAGCTGCCCTGCTGTGCAATAGATCTAGAAAACTTATTCCTTTGTATACTTTGACCAACATCCCTCCATCACCTCCCAGGCCCACTCTAAACCCAGTCCTGAGTAACAACACTCTCTGATTCTGTAGTTCAACTTTTTTTATTCCACATACATGTGAGATCATGCAGTATTTATCTTTTTGTGCCTGGCTGACTTCACTTAGCATAATGTCCACCAGGTTCATCCATGTTGTCCGAAATAACAAGATTTCCTTCTTTATCCATGCATTTGCTGACTGACAGACCCTGAGGTTGATTCCATACATGGCTACTGTGAATAGTGCTGCAATGCACACCGGAGTGCAGATATCCCTTTGATACACTGATTTCTTTTCCTTTGAATAAATACCCAGCATTGGGATTGCTGGACCATATGGCAACTCTATTTTTAAGTTTTTGAGCAACCTCCATACTGTCTCCCCTACCAGCTGTACTAATTTACATTCCCACCAACAGTGTACCAGGGCTCCCATTTCTCCATATCCTTGACAAGAAAAATTTAAGGTGTGGGTCTTTCCCAGCTTTCTGCTAGTGTATTCTTCACATTTATAACTGATTCAGGAAATCTAGAAGTCAGTCACCGTTGATCCCTTCACTGTTAAGAGCAGAGAAATCGCCCGTGGTACAGGAGAGCAGATCCGACAGAGGGACACGGGACACTCAAAAGGGACTCTCTTCTTTGCCTTCCAGTACCACTTTTTTTTTTTTTTTTTTTAATCTATTAATAGTTTATTTATCACTCATATTCATAGCTCAGGAACACGGGTCAGTGGCCAACGTCTATGTAAGTCAGCCCAAAGAAATTCTTTATATTCCAAAATCACTTTACGCTCTGAA